>BMAO01033281.1:0-159656 GCA_019973975.1 Trichonephila clavata | reverse complement strand
AATTTGACACGATAGAAATATTTTAATTGAATATCGGCAGGAACTAGCTGATAAATCATGTATTTGAAGAGATATAGAAGTTTTTAAATAATAAAATTATGTCTTTTATTGCATTGTCTTTTGTTTTTGTTTCGAAAAAAAAAAACCAATTTTAAAAGGATTGTAAAATGGGGGAAAAAATAAAAATAAAATCAAAGATGGAATTGATGTTTCATGTGTGTGTGCTTTTTTTTTTTTTTTAATTTTTTTTACTGTTTTCTACTATTGAAACTTTAAGAGTAGATCTTGTATTGCAATCGCTGAAGTAAATTGCAATGAGTCGAACAATATACGAGTCAAAATTTAAGCATTGAAAAAATGTAAGATATTTCAGGATAAGTAAATAATATTTTTAAGATATTTGAAAGAGATTGGAAAATTTGACAAAACAGAAATTAAAATTGTGTTTGCATTACTGATAACTTATAGAAATATTCTAAATAACTTAGTTCGACGTCAACAACACTTAACCTCATCCAACTGCATTACAGCCTCAGTCAAATTTACAGAGCAGTTTTGAAAAAATAACAGAAATTTGGAACTTTCTGTAAATAAATAATTTCGTGATGATAGAAATAGATGTAATTATACCCCTTTAAAATATTCCGTAATTCTTAAGAAGATATTAATATGATAATTCAAGGTTGCTTTTACATAGTAGACAAGTATTATCTAATTTATTGAGGCACCCACAAGATAGAATATTGCGTTTCAGAATTCAAGAAAAAATTATTAAAATTATTTCTGAATAGAAGTGGAATAAATTTTGAAGTGAATATACTTTCTTGCGGTTAAAGTGACAAAAATATTCAGTGCTACATTTGAATTTGAATGGACTCTACGTGAATAAAATGAAAAGAATCTACACTGTCGAATTATTTATTGTACATTTCTTGTTCAATAGAAGCTACGTACAAAGTGCGGATGTTTTTTTTTTTTATGAATATATAGGAGAAAAGAGACTCACTTACTTACTCATTACGAGATCTCCGCAAATATTAGACATACAAACTTTGAATTTGACATGCTTATTTCTTTTAAGTAGAAATCCGTTACGAACGGATTTTGCGAAAATCTACTCTCAAGGAAAGGGGGGGGGATAGATAAAATAGGTGTTATAGATAAAAATTCACTTTTTGAACCATTAAACCTTTCCTGTGGATTTGATAAACATGCTTTTTTTTTTGTCAATAGAGATGCGCTAAGATAAGAGTTTTGTGGAAATCATCTACCAAGGGGTAGGGCAGTTTTGGGGGCTAAAAGTATAAATGTTCTTCCATTTTAGAAATCCAATTCCGTCCTTTTTAAATCAAGAGGCGAGGGCTATGAGAATGTTTTAATACAATCAAATGCTTAAGCCTAGGAATTATATATCAATAACCTAAAAACAGTACATAGTCATACAATATCACGAAATATCCAGCGAAGCGGGTGAGAAATATATGCGTACAATTTTATGATCACATATATTCAGGAATAACCTTTGCCAATTTTTTGCACCATTTAAAATAACTACTACAGCTTTGAAAATAAAATGCAAAATGTTCACTTATGAATACATAATTTTGTATAAAAGTTTTTAGGGGGGGGGGGTTCTGAAATATAAAATTAATACAATTATGACAATCACGTTTTTTTCTTATATACACAGAAATATATTTGTCGCAATTTCGTTATACCAAATACCATTACTCTGAATTATTTTATTTTAGACCAGGAGTGTACATTAAGTCGCCTAAAGATTAGCAGCTAGCAGTGGCGTACACAAGGGGGAGGGTCCCCCATAGCTTTTGATTTTTTTTTATTGATTATAATTCTATGTATATAGTACATAAAATTTATCAAATATTTGATATTACTAATTAATTTTATTATTTATTGCTAATTATTTGTTCAATAGTTAATATTTACTGTTTTTGTTCGCGAAATCGACAAAAAAATGTTGGGTGGCATATTGGAGCATGATACGAGAATGGTGGACATTCAACCCTTCTTTGAAAAATTCCTGTGTGCGCCACTGGCAGTTAGCAATTAAATACCGAAGTACTCAAAATTGGCTGTCAGTATGCAGACTATGACAATAACTATGAGCACTAACATAAGATGAGAATGTTTCATTTTTTAATGTATTTTGAATTGTTTCGTAACAAATGCATCATTTGATATTAAAATATTTGCGGCTATTATTACTATGTTCGTATCTGGCGTTTTGCTTTAAATGCGGTCTTAAAAGTGTAAGTTTATTTTATTCTAATTATGTAGGTAAGTACTAAGTACATATATTCCATGTTTATTATTAAGTTATAATAAATATTGTAGACCTTTTTCTTAGCTCACCCCACCTACGGCACTGGGTAGACCGCAACACCTTGAAAAAGTTAAAAGTAACCCGTACCCTGGAAAGGTTTGCCGCTTTAGACATTTAACTACGATTATTGCCAAGATTCGTGTATACAAGTTTTTCTAGAATAAAAACAATTTAATTATGCATAATGCTAATTTTAATTAAGTATAATTCTTATAAGTTACTAAGTTTTTTAAGCAATTCGATCGCTTAATAAATTTGTATTTCTATTTTAGAGCCGACATCGCCTGCATTAGAAACCATTTAAAATTTTAGAAGCTCATGCAAAAATGTAATTTTTTGCCTCTTTAAAAAAAGAAACAAATGATAAATTATTTATTATTCACTAAGTTTGGTAAAAAACTGATAGTTGATGAATGTTTCACCTACCTCGCGAAATAGTGAAATAAACTACATGGATGAAAGTCTCCTGAAATCAGCAATGTAAATTACATTTCCAACATATTAGGGTGAATGTCATATCAAAATTTAAATTTGTAATCGGAAAAATACAATAGATCAGGTATTTCCTCACTTTCAGACAGACATGAATCAATTTTCACGAATGCAACCGCAACTGATAATTGAAATAGACAATATTTCGCTTATTTAAAAGGTCTATTTTCATTTAAATAAGCGGAAATAAAGATAATATTACAGGACACTAGCCATGAGCATTTACAGCTGTTTGGCAACCCAGGTGAAGGAAATGTGATATACATTTCTAAGGTAATTCGAAGTAATATGGTTTTTATACAAGGTTTGAGTACTTTGATATGTGTTTTAAATACTTTTGAAAAGTGTTTTTATTAAGATATGTGTGTATTCGAAGTTGAATACCTTTTATTAAATTAGTGATAAATTAAAAAGAAAAATTATGTACTTACGTATTATACAGTTGTTGAATTTCCCCAAGCAAAAAGACGTCGCTAGTTAAAAAGATGTTGCCAAAGCTGCCATCGTTATTATTACTGAAATCGAACGTGAGCGGGAATGGTTTCCATTCATGGCTGAATATCGCGATTTTTGACGACGTCTTTTGATTTGACGAAATTGATCAGTATAATATGTAAGTACCAAAAATTAATGTAGCCTTCTAGTTTTAAAATGTTCTCCCAAAGATCCCGTTCTGGATCTTTCGACATAACTTTTTTCACTAGCATTTAAAGGATACATCATGGAATCTAAAGATGTTGACATCGATCTTATAAACATGTGCAAATGGAAAATACCATTAACACAATGGCGTAACGTACATCAACCCCCCATCGCAGGAAACCCAGGATTCTAGGGGGCCCAAAACCTGACTTTGCAGTGGCCTCCTAATTTTCTCCGTTACGTCACTGGTTATATATCATTTTAAGATTTCGATACATAAAACATCCATTTTAAATGTCATCTATCAAAAGGTAGGAAATAATGCTGTTTCAACACCCTATCCTAAGGCTTCTGTAAGCTTAATCACGTCCATCTTTCAGATTTGTAACAAAAACTGCCTAATTATAAATGATACAGTAATTTAAAGCATTTCTCCTCTCAAAAAGGTAGACAACACCCTAAATTACGAGTACTGCTGTTGGGTTCGCATCAAAAATGCCCATAAAGAGATCTTAAGGTCATTTAAAATTTCAGATACACGTGTAGCAACTTGCCACAGAAGTTAAACGCTTTATGAAGGAGTGTTCTATCTATCAGCCTGAAGAGGAGGAGGGTTCCATTATATATGATCGCCACTCTGACACTGGAGGCAAAAAAAAAAGAATCATTTGAACCTGGTGGAGAAAGCATGAAGAGGATAGAGGGATCTGACCACCGCAGTTGTTGGTAAACGGGTTCTTTGTAAGTGTGGGTGTGGTGACAGCAAAAACACAAAGAGAACAGAGCTTCTAGGAGGTTGAAATAATGAGCTGGTGGAAATGTGTAAGGTCATTCCCACTGCAGTAGTCCTCCTGCTTCATCATCAACATTGCTTATCTTTCTCATCAAGAGAACATAATGAAGTATTCTCGAATTTAAAATGGGCATTCAGAAATTCTTTAAGAGATAAAATGTAAACACAAAAATTAAAGTTTCAACTGAACTTTTCATTGAAAATATCATCGTTTAGATTATTAAGGTGTTTTTGAATTTGATATTAAGGTACTAACGTATTATCGCAGCAATCGCCAACTCTATTAATAACTCGCCAAGTTGGCAACCCGGATTTGATTTTCTACGTGTCGTAAACGTTGAATTGGTAACCACGTGCTTCGTTTCATACAATGTAGCCAATAGGTTGCGATGATACGTAAGTACCGATATGGGTAAATAAAATCCCAAAAAGTGTAGTTGAAGAAATAAAATTCTAAAATTGAGTGAAATAGAATTGCAAAATTGTTTGTTTAGAAATATAATCCTTACTATTTTAAATAAGGTGATATCCAGTAAAAGTTTCTATGAGTATAAATAGAAGTGAAAAATTTAAATAACCAAAAAAAATAATTTTTCTTCGGGAGCTGTCCTTTAAATTTGCTTAAGTTGTTATGGCAATATTTTTTTCATGCAAGTGCTAAGAGAATTTAAATCCATTTATTTCACACACACACCACACACATTTCAATTCTATTCTTCTATGATAATATTCACTAGATGACTCCTTAGATTTTCTTCTGATAAATCTCTCATGTACAATAAATAGGTTTTAAGTTCAAATCAGTGACACGTTCATATAAAAAATGGAAAATGACAACAACTTCTTAAAATCTTTTAAATATGTATTTTTTTAAAAATCTAATGCACTTAATTATTTTTGGAAGGGTTTTTTTAGTTGTTATTGCTATACTAAATATGTTGTAATAAGAATAACAAACATGTTATAATATATATAATTACAGTAATCTCCTTTTTTTTGTGACTGAACATAATGCACATACTTCTGAATAATGAAAATGCACATTGGGTAAAACTGTTTCCTGCAATGTTACATTTTTTTTTTCAAAGTTTCAATGATCACCTTTTTGTTTAAAGTAGCAAATGCCTTAAATTTATGGGAAAAAATTATTTTTAGATGGTTTTATTAAGACATTGAAATCATAAAATTTAATTACATAATTTTTTCTTTTGTTACTTATTACTACAATTACATAATATTTTGTTTTATTACTGTTTATGCAGTTCATATTGTATCCTAGCTCATAATTTCTCGCAAAATTAACTTGATTCGATTAAAATTATTTTTATTATTTTATTTTTCTGTGGAAATACTAATGAAATGTGACTAAAAAAATGCCATAACACATTTTAAATCAAATTGGTCTGAAGCACAGAATAATTTTAGAAAGGCAATGAAAGAATGAAACAAAAATCGCATAATAGATGCCAAACTCTCACGTGACATGATAAATAAAATAGAAATAGAAGCAGGGTCATAGCTACCGCCGTGTCAATGATACGGAGCCCCCAAGTTACAGGGGCCTTAGCATGTGTAACTACAGTGCCATTAACAGGGCTCCCATACCTAAAAAAGGGGCCCCGAAGGAATTTTGATACAGGGTCCCTTCAGAACTAGCTACTCCAGTGAATAGAAGGATGAGGCACAACACAGGAATACTAGAAACGTGCATTGAATTATTTTTCGTTTTTTATTGTACTTTTGAATATTTTATAGTACAATGAATTGATTTATTTATTGTAAATGAAGATTGTAATACTAGAGCGAGAGAGACAGAGGGGAGTTAACACGTTAGCGGCTTCAAGAAATGAGAAGATGAAAAAGAGGTTTCTATCAATAAATTTCAGATGCTGAATTTTATTATCAGGTATATATAAATAAGTTATTGTGTTTTTCTTATAATACGTAATCAAATCCGAATTATCATAAAGTACGGTTTTATTGCAGCACAATATATTCACAGTACATAAATAAATTCATTATCCGAAAAGTCAAATAAATTTTTAAAAAATGAAACTTTAATACATCTAAGGAGATCAATTAAAAAGAGACCAGACACATTAGGCAGCGAATTTACTGCTGATTAACTCATTTGTTTTCAAAATCAGTCCGTATATCTTTCACTGAGTGAGTGTTTATTAACGTTGCCTTCTAAAATAACACGATGACTATCATAAATCTTTCAGAGAATATGGTATAAATATCCATATATTGACATCATAACATATCATTAAAGATCTATTAGCTGGTTTCAATAAACTACTGCACGATATTAAATCAACTAATTAGCACTAATTTACTCGAAAGTAAAAGCAAATAAATTGTTGAGATTATATACTTTCTTCTTTGTAATACATGACATCGGCGATGCGAGAGAATTTACTCATTTGTTCGCTTATCATTAATTTTGAGAAGTCTGCCATCAGAATTAATCTAACCAATATTGTCGAATCGCGTTTCTTACAATCGATCTCGAACTATAACCCTATTCCAATGGAATGTTAATGCATTTTTAATTTCCCAGCCTATCAGCTGCAGCATTATCCACCTGACCTGATATCAAAACAACCCTTTAATGAACCAAGGATGGACTAACATCAATTCCAGATCCTTCTTATTCTTTACGAGCTTATAAAAAAGGAACAGCAATATCGAGAACCCCCCGTGGGCATAAGACGGCGATGCGATAAGCAAAAAAAGAACGAAAAAAAAGGAACATATAATTTACTCCGATCCCCCAAATCCATCCCACCCTTCCAAGATAGTTCTTATGCCTTGAGAAAAGTGATGTGCCTAACCTTGGTAGAGGGCATCAACAGCATTCAGAAACGTTACTTATTACAGTAACTCCGGTACAAGGAGCAAGGGAAAGTGAGAGGGGGGAAGAAATGATGTGCAATTTTACGCAATATAAGGGTCATGTGGCCAATGACCCAATCAAATGACGACACGCAGAGTTGGGTCCAGTCCGGATAATTCTTGCAGGGGTGAGGTAGCCATCAACATGGAACGCCTGAGCAGAATTTTGATTACCACTGCTTGTGTTCTGAAACTGTGTAAAAGATTGTTTCTTCTTCCCTCAGAAATTGAGTCTGGGACTGGTCTTTGTCCCATCTTTGGAAGTTGCCGCGAAGGCTTTTGGGTCGTAAATTGTCCGGCAACAATTGATGATAAGTACTAGATTGTCAAGAGTGAAGCGTTATTTGGAGTGCAAGAAGTAAGATTAGATGAAACTTAAACCTCCTTACGGGTTTCTCAGCAATTTGTTTTCGTGAAAAGGTTTGCTTGACTAAGCACAAAAATACCTAGCGTAGGGTTAGATTGGATGATTGCAGATTAAAACTAATTTGAAGGCATTGAAATACAAAGGGTTTTTTTTACCCACTAGTTTTGATACGATATCAACGATACGCATGAGCATATATTTATAAAACTATCGATCAAGAAACTAAATCACTGTGCACAATGAATTGAATTTTTTATTTTTTATGAAGCACGATATGTGTGATTTTCAAACGATTACTTTCAGCTTCTATTACTTTTTTTTTTGCATGTTGATTTTTAATCCGAAGTAATTTATCCAGTGATTTTTTTAAAAATGATTAACATTTATTCGTTGATTTGTTATTACAGAACGCAAATTATATATATAAAAAAAAAGATGCTGAAACGAAATTATAGCTTAAAATACAAAAACATTGAATTCGTATATATTTATATCTACACTAAAATGTTATGTATACATAATTTTGTATCGTATTTTCCCTTGTAATTTAGAAATGCGTATTTGAAGAAAACAAGAGAAATAATAATTGAGATCAATTAGACTTAGAGTAAATGATCGTGAACTATAATGCATGAAAAATGGCAGTATTTCAGGACAATTTCGATGAGTATTATTTTGCAAAATCAAAAGAAATCTTCCTAAACATCGTACATGAAATTAGCACCATACGATAAGTATTTCTCAGAATTATTTTATTGTACATTTAATTCCAGATTTTTTAGAGCGGTTGAAATATATTACCCCCAGAAAATATATTAATAAGAGTTTATTAAAATACCATACTTCAAACATTTAGTTTGCTTTTGGAGTAGATTAACGCGCGCGGCAATACGGCAGAAAATTTATGATTTCGTACTAGATTTTAGTGAAAAGAAAAATAATTCATTTAAAATATGCAATTACCATTACAAAATTTTAATTCATTTCATAATAAATTAATAACTTAAGACACATTTTTCTGAACAGCAAGTAATTAAATTTTACTATATAACCATTACTAAACGCCCCAGTTACAATGAAAATGGAACGAACATAAAAAAAAGGCTTAGTTTTAAATTATTTTAGATGTTACATATGATGCATAAGTAAAACTAGGCTTTAAATTTAATATTTATATTTCATCTTTTATTTTATTTAATCATTGAAGAGGCAAAATTTGTGTAAAAGAATAGAAGCAAGGTAAAGAAAATGAAATAAATAGTTAATATTCTAAAATAATTTGATAATTAAATGCCGGTGGGAAAACTAAGAAAAAAAGAAAGCCTTATGTGCTCCATATTTTGATTTATATTTTGTATTCTGAAATGATTCAAAGCAAAAACAAAATTTCTTTATATAGTCACTCAAAAACAATTACGATAAAATAGTTTAAAATGCCATAGTATTTACAGTTTACGTAAAGAAATGACGACGCTAGGCTCCAGAAAATACTGTTTATGCACGAATCAATAATTGCTATTCATGTGTATCTATTCTTTAATATAAACTCATTTAATTGATAAAATAAATAATTGTTGTCAGGAAAACGCGGTTTACATAAAAAGAGAACTGAAAGAAACTTTAAAATCACTTCCAATCGTCAAATCTAAATATACTGCATGTGTTACGAATACGAGTTTATAACTATCCGCTGTGTGTGTGTGATGTAAAAGTACAAGTACACAAAAAAATAAACTCTGCCTAGAATTGAATTGAATTTTTCTTGAAATCTTTAATGTGCTTGGATAGTAACACAACAAACAAAAAAAAAACAGGTGTATTTAATTAGTTTATGTCGCCTCAACAGAATTTTGAAATGCATCTAAATTTATATAAAACATAAATAAATAGAAGTAAACTTACCATATACCTGGCTCGAGGTGCGTATTGATCTGCTCTGCAGTTTCGAATGTGTAACCTGTAACGAAATACATTTGAGAATGAATTAATCGAACATTCTGTACGCTTTCATCAGCATTTTAAAAACATTCCAGCTAAAGTAAAAAAAGTATTGCGCAATAAATTACGGTGAATAATTTTCCTAACTACAAGTCTGTAGTCGGCTCAGACTGGTGATTTATTCAAATTCTCAGTAAAGAGACCATTTTTATTATTATTATCTTGACAGAATTCATCATATATGTTGGTTTTAACGATAAAATAAATAATTTCACACACAAAAAAAAGATTTAAATGTGTTAAATACATGTTTTATTGGATTGATATGCAAACTTTTATTTTAGGTTCCTTGCTTGAGCCTTTGAATCTTAAGTCAGCTGTTTTTAAACTTTTGATCTTCACCCACCTCTCACCTTTATGTATCACATCACGGACCCCAAATATTTTGTATACTCCTCTCCGGATGCAATCATTATCGTACTGACGCGCTATAAAATCAACCCTTTGTCTTTGCAGATGTGTTTCTAATATTTTTTTGAAAATATTACGTTGTTGTAATGGTTAAGTATTGGCAAAATTTTAAAAAAAAAACCTATTTAATGTTCTTGATCGAAATACATGTTCAGGTAATTTTTTCATTGGGGACAATTTAGTGATTTAGTCTAGAAAGGCACATCTTTTTTATTTTTCCACGAGGTCTTTCAGAGATTGTAAGAGGACTATTAACAATAAATAAGAGACCACAGAGGACCCCCTAAACAGGTACTGCAAACCCTCAGTGGTGCGCGGACCACAGTTTGAGAGCCACTGCATTAAGCTATAAATTGAGAAACAGGAATAAAGACCTATGAGAACTATTTTATCTCAGATCTGGAAAGCTCTAGTTTTGGAAATGAACATGGAAATTTAGCTCCTTGTAAAAATTATTAAATATTCATAACCATTTTCTATGAAACGGTAAAAGATTCGCATTTCGGAATTTTGATGAGTGTTAAAATTATGAGTGTTCTAAATTATGACACGCCGACCACAAGTCCGTGGACATAACCTCTGGGCTACAGCGGCCATTACAAGTGGACTAGATAACAGGACTTTGTTATGTAATGAGAAAAATTCGTTCGAAGTTTAACCATTGTTCTGTAATAAAATGTTCTACAATTTGAATTGCTTACATAAACTTGACATAAAATATATATATAACGAAGCAATTGGTATTTCTCAGATTGACAGCAACTACACTTTCTAAAGAGCGTGAGGGATAAAATACAACAAAATATTACGTAGTATAACAATTTGAGCATTTTACAAACGATTTAAATATAAATTTCCTTTATCTCCATTAAAGCGAGTTCCCACAAATTCTTGGACAGTAAAGAAAATAACAAAATGTAAGAAGACACAAGAATGAAGTTCTACTTTTGAAACTTATATGGGAAAACAACTTTTTATACGAACACCTAAGTGATGAGCATAAAAAGCAGTCGCAACTATCTGAACAAGTCTTGCAATCACGCGATCATTATCCACTTTCACTGGATCCACCAAAGCCTGTCCAGTGTATCTGCATATCATCAGTATCCGCTACTCCCAACAGCAAAACCAGAATAGAATAAATGGCTAGTCATTCAACGACCTTATTTCTAGCTCGTCTATCTATAAGAATAGTTATTACTCACTGACCTCAGCAATTTGGGAATAAAAGAGATGAATCGATGGTATAGAATCTTTTTTGTACTTTGAGGAGTAATTACAGGTGTGGATATACGCGGCTCTATTGACCTAGTATGACATAAAAATGCTAGCTCAATTACTATTAACAGATTCTGTCACGATGTATACAATTTTTTAAAAATTATAGACTATACATTTCAAGACAATGGTTTCAAAGTACACATTATAGTTTATGAGGAACACTTTTAAATCCAAATGTGTGTCGAAGAATGACTGTTTCCAATATTTTAAAATATCTTCAAGGATTCATTCACACGCATCACAATTAATCATAAAATATCACAGCAAATCACTTTATCTTGCATCATTTTAAAGGAAGATTATGATTTCATTTACGTTAGCATGGAAGTGAAATTTGAAATTCAGGCTGTAAAAGCTTCCAAAAGAAAATCTAAACTAAAATCTTAGCTTTCCAAAATAATAATTGTACGGACGCCAAATTACTTTCTTTCCACACTTCTATGAAAAAAAGTAGCTTTAATTAAAACTCATAAACTATTTACGATAGCTAGTAATTTCAGTTAAAGAAATAAATAATCTTTTCAAAATCTGAAACTTTATTCCAACATCTATATTTCATACCAATGGAACAAACTACTGAACACAGCTAAGTGTTGCCATTCACAAATAATTATATGGTTATATTCTCTGTTGCCACTCCCAGAAAAAATAACTAATGTTGTCATTCTAAGAATAAATAAATAAATAAAAATAATGCATTTTCAATATAGGCAAATTCACTCTTTCCAATCTAAATTAATAATTTCTCTCATAGTGCTTTACTGAAAGGAGGATGAATACGCGTTTATTCTAAAATGTCATTAGTAACGTCATTTCAATAGGGATCGATATTACACAGAAGATTTGTTTGAGAAATTCATTTACCAGGAAGGACAACTCCTTCTTGCAATGCCAATGAAAATTGGCTAAGAATCAAATTTGACCTTAATTAAATAAAGATTGTCTTTATAAATTTTATGAAAAAAAGCGTAGATAGTGATGCAGGTTATGCAGGAAAAGGCTACTTTCAAAACTGCGTTTCAAATTTTATTAAAATAAAATTAAGTTATTAAATTTTCAAAATGTATCACATATCTATTTTACTCGTGTTTTCTTGCCGCTGTAATTCAGTCCATTTTAGTCATGAGGGACCCATTAATTATTTTTTAGATTCTTTTACGTAACTTATAAAATAATAGAAAGATTCCCAAATATCTGAAAGATTGAGTTTTGCAACATATTAAAACTGATCTGGCAGTTATGTAATATAGGTTTAATCATCCAGGAGTAATTAAACATATTAATCATTTTCAAAGGTAATTGTTGAAAAAATAATTGAAAACATAATATTAAAAAACATGATCAAATTATCGCTCGCTTATATATTGTCTAGTTGTAACAGTTTACCTTTAACCTATATTACAGTTACCTTTATAATCAAATAAAAACAGAAATCCCCTCTAAAGAACCTGAAGCCGAATAGCGAAAATTGACATCAATTAAAATAACAAATCACAGATGCTTAATTTTTTAAAAATAAAATTTAAAGTTTCTAAATTCAAAGCAATAAATAACACAAATATCAAAAGTAAACCGTAAAATTATATGCATACGATTGGTAAGGTTTAAAATATTACCTTTCGGTCAAAAAGAACAATGCTTTAGCCACGACAAATTAAAATATTAGAAAGGATAACATTTTTGATATTCATATGTGTGTTTTACAATATCTTTAAAACAATTTGCAGCATTTTTTATAAAAAAAATGGTTACGTAAAATCGTGTTTTAAAAACCGAATCACGTTTCTTATGAAGTATTTCCTGAAAAAGAAAAATTGACCCAAATAAACTTCACCGATTCATTAACCCGTTATAACTCAAGTCCGAGTCTTGTTGGATGTTTGTTATTGTGATGAAATATGTTTACTAATATGTGCTCATTCATTGCTTTCTTCATTTGAATTATTCATGTTTCACTCTTCTCTCCTCCCCTTTCCGGACGATTTAAAACAAAATTACAATAGCAACATAGAGGCAAAAAAAGTTGTACACCGACAGATATATCACTACCCCTCCCCCTTTCCGGTTCGTCAAATTGGAACTGAAATCAATTTTCGAAGCAATGTTTAGTAATTTCAGAAAAGTTTATGTTCCAACCAAAAAAAAAGAAAACCTTTTATCTTCTACATAATTATACATACCTACATAATTATGTTCTTATAATCTATTAGGATTGCAAAAATATGAATTCGAAACGCTAAAATGAATAGAATGTCTAATGAATTGTGCCAAAAAGAAAAAAAGAAAAGAAATTTTTAAATGATAAAAAAAAAACCCATTGAGAAATGAGACCATGTAAAAATTTACAATAGCAGATTTTTAAATTTAAATGGTCAGGGTTTTTTTGACCAATAATTCAAGAGCAATGGCAACGGCTTAAAAATTAACAATACATTGTGTCATTTTTTTTTCAAATTCAAGAGGATTTAAGGAGTTATCAATGTTTGTGATTCATCAGATGACGCGTACTAATCAAAATTCGAAACATGAATATAAGCAATATGGTATGACTATGGGCTTGATGAACTTTGCAGCATATAAGACCAAAACAGAGGTGGAAAAAAGAAGAGCTTCAAATGGAGCATTTATCAATTTCAAGTCAAATAAAAAACTGCAAATATCTTAAGATATTTTTAAAGGATAAATATGCACTGACTGCAAAATTATTATTATTATTTACTGATATCTACTTCTCAATATTCTGAAGAATCATTCCAAATAAAAAGAAAAGTTTTGAGACTATCCAAAAAGCTACCCATACAATTTAATAAAATTATTGCGATACAAAACAATTTTAGTAAAGTGATTATATATTTCCAATATTAATGGCTTTGGATGAAAATGTCTTGCATGCAACTAACATTAATTATTTTAGCAATCGAGAATTTAATTTCGAATAAAAGAAAACTATAAGATTAAAAATGCATTAAATTTAGAAAAAATAACATTAAGAATAAACACTTAGAAGACACAAAACCAGCTGTGGATGTTGAAAAGAACATATTCATGCAATATAGTATGCGCTATCAGAATCAAAGTTCAGAATTAAATTCAACCCGAAGAAAGCAAGGTCTTTTTAAATAAGAAAAAAAAATCCCATTTCTATCGATAACCTTGATCGTACAAAAGATGAGAAAGATAAAACAAAATCAATCTATCCTTTAATCGTTATCGAGCATTCTCATTATTTACGGGCAGGTATTCGAAAATTCGCACTAGTAATAACCAAAACATGCCAAGAATGCCACCATTACTGGTTGTTGTCGAACGACCTTTCCTCTTCTTTTGTTTGAGCTGCCTGCATATTAATAAGGTGGATGACGCCGTCTGCTGCTGTACTCTTAACGGGGAAATGCTAGTTCGGTGGGCAAAAATATGAGAAAAAGTAGAATCGTCGAGCGTGAAGTGAGACGTTCGAATGATTCGAAAATAAAAGAGTGGAGAACATTTAGTGCCTTTCCTCGTTTCCCGCCTTCTCCGCTTGACCTGATTTCACTTGAAAACTTGACTGGAGAACTAAAGCTGTTCTTTTTTTATATAAATTAAGAAAAGGGAGGAATATTTCCATGGAACTGCGTGGTTTGTACACATGCCGTTGAGTAGTGAAACCCAAAAAAGAAAAGGGTTCAAAGTGACTAGTTTTGAATAAGAAAAATCGAACGAGTAGATTTTAGTGTTCGTTTCAAAATTGGCTAAATTTATGACGGCCACGTGATAATTACCATCCCGTGTTCTCCATTGATTTCAAAACTGACATTATACTTGTGCTTGTTGTCACACGTGTAAAATTTAATTAAAATTTTAAATTTGATTATTTGGTAAAGATGTTTAAATATTAAGATACTCTAAAATGTTTTTCGAAATTAAAATAAATACATACTTTTTATGCATGTACTTTTAAAGCAAATGCATTTTTGTTGTTCAAGAATCTGCAAAAAGCAAAAGTTGCCAGCAGGGAAGCGAAAGAACAGATTAGCTGGAAACACGTGATTGTATTATCCTTTTTCTGACGTCACATAAATTTATAAATTGATTGGCTGGGAACACGTGTTTGTAGTTATCATGTGACTGTGACGTCACATGAATTTAGTCCATTTGGAGTAAAGAACTTTTCAAGACGCAATAAGAGACATTTTTTTTTAGTTATGATAACTCTCTGAAGCAATGATGCAAACTGAACAAGGGAATTAATGCTCATTGAAATTTCGTGGACCACTAAAAGTAAAATTTTATGCTTGGCGGAAGACTTATATGATTGACCATAAAATGGCACACTACTATAATTATATATTGTGACTTATTTACATTTCCATATCACTGAATAGAAACTTCACGAAAATATCAAGAACGAACCAGCAACACAAAACAATATCAACAAACTGAAGTGTTGTGTCTTCCATTAACCATGGTTGCCAACTCTAACTTTCAAATGTCGCTAGATGCATCTTGAAAAGCAGTTAAAAATTTTCCAAAATTTGAAAAAATGTCACTAAAAATAAAAACTATTTAATTTTTTTAAAGTATATTCATATACAATAATATGTTTTGTTACTCGTCATTTTTTAAACTAAATCTTCGTAGAAATATAAATAATGCCCCAGTTTTCCTGAGGACCGTCAAAAATGTTTCACGAACCATCAGTTGGCGATCGCTGCTTTTGAGCATAAAACGTATCTAGGCAAATTTTATCTGTCGAGTCATAGATGAGAGTTCTGGTGCAACTAAAGACTCGTTGTCTAGAAGGACTGATGTACGTTAAATTTGTAAAGGCTCCCAGTTAGCACGTTGATGGGGTGAGTGGAAGTTTGGAAAATGGGGTCCCTGCTCAAGTGTCGAATTGTGGTTCAAAATTACGAAGCCCGTTGCCAATAGCCGTCGAGAAACTTCATAGCACAACATTAAAACAATGACCCAATATAAAACAGGTCACATTTGAAGTGATATTTATGGATAATTGCAAGGATCAGCCAAGTAACATTATATCTTCGATGAATGTTGTAGATATATTATCTAATAAAGTATATTGTAGTAATATATTTGTGATTGGCAGATAAATATGAATAAGAGGCCGAAACAGTTTGCACAAATTGTTTTGAATGATTATTATTTATAACAAAAGGTAATAAAGATCAAAATTCTCCACTTCCATACGTACAAATTTTCGTGATCTACCTCTTAGTGTAATATTTTTTTAATACGGAAATCGAATTCTCGTGTTCTATAATAATAACCCACTAGATATTATTTTGAAACGAAACAAAGGAAACAAAAAACCAAAACTTTTTGAATTTGAACAACTTTTAAACTATACCACTCTATTTCCTTCTTTTCAACATTTCTAAATATAGTCCCAAAACCCAAATATCAGTATAGGATGGTACAATACAATTGATACAGTTATCGAGGTCAGGAATTCCGAATGAAAAAAAAAATGGCAAAAAAAAAAGAGACACACCGAGAGAGAGAAACAGTTCGAAAGAGAAAAAACTGAACAAAATCAGAGTCTGCGATAGATTTATGGCAACACCAGAGCAACGAAACGAACAGTTGCACTTGCAACTCACGCACCTGTAGGAAAGTGCCACTAAACCCGCATCGTTCGAATTGAAAACGGACGCGTACAGGTATAGCACGAATTTTCTGCGAACAGTCACTCGCATAGGAGGCAGCTGATTGGGGATGGTTTGTGACGACCAGTGCAAGCCATTCGATGCAATGAATTACAGGTGAAATTTCGTGATTTCGGTAGTCGCAGAACACGTCATCTTTTTGTTTGGGAAATAATTCTCTCTCTGTGTATTTATATAGATCGCAGCGAATCGGAATTTCCCGTGAACTGTCCGGAGATCTACATATTCGAAAATGGCATTTAAATGTATTTAATGTGTGTGTTAATTATTCGTTTCAAAATGGCGATGAGTGATATTGATTCATAATGTATTCTGATTTGGTATAAATTATCAAAAGTTCTGTGTTTGATAATAAATACACGACTGATTTCATAAAAATGGTATATTGCTGCAATTTTAAATGAATTTTGTTCAGGGTAAATAAGCGTGTATGATTGGGAAATAATATGTAAAACGAACAAGTAATTTTTTTATCAAAAAAAGGATGAAAAAAATCTCCATAGTTCTTAGAATAATTTTTAATAATGTTCATGTTATTAAAATTAAAAGTAATATTTCTACGAGAGTTCGAATTTTTTCTTGAAAAATAAGCTTCATAAAAAAAAAAATTCCAGGTAAATGAACTTTTGATCACAAATTCGTAGAATTCTCATTAGATTTTTTTAAAAAAAACTGTAGGCATATGAGTAAAAATTCATAGGAGATTCCATTTGTTATTTTATGCTTGGAAATGAAAGTAAAATGAAGAAAAAGCTTCGTTTAAAACAAAAACAAAAAATTTCGCAATAAATTTTATTTTTTAATGTTTTTAAAATGAGGTCACAAATTAAAACGAAAACACATCTTAGAAAAATTCAATGCTTCTAATTTTAATACCAAAAAATATACAGAAATTTATTTATTTCCATTTATATATATATATATATATATGTGTGTGTGAGTTAAAATCACATACATATATCATTTACGTTTAAGTTCCTTGCTCATATTGTTATTAATTTCGATATTTTTGCATGTATCAAATATTCTAAATCCTTAATAATCTAATTCAGAAATTTTTAATAACATATTTAAAACTTAAAAAGTAATTTTCAGTGTAATTTATTTATTGATTTTTAATAATTAAATATTCTCTTGTGTGTAAACCGTTTTATTTACAAATGTGACTCAAAACATTATACCACACTACATAATATAAAAAAATATATAATTTTAAAATAAAAATGGCATTCTTTGATAGGAATTTACATACGTATATTTACAAACGATTTTCCACAGTTTGACTCTATCATTTGAAATTACTTGTTATTGAATAACATTATATGGATGAGCGGTTTAAATCTCTATAAATCAAAATACAAAATTTTAAAAAAACTTAGTAATTTTATTCGAAAAAGCAAAGCATAAGTAAAAATACAAAACTATTTTTATAGTATTATCAAAAATATCTTGTTTCTAGAATTTTTTTAAATATATGTGTTGGAATGGTATTTGATAGCAAATTGAATATTTTTCTAATAAATAATAGCCTATATATATAATTTAAATAAATATTCATATGAAACAATAAAATACATTACGTTTTTTAAAAAAAGTTAATGTAAAAAACTCTTTCTCGTCAAATTATTACCATTTGATTAATGAATTTGCTCTAAATTTTCCATAGCCAATTAAGGAGCTATTGTTCTTGGTAATGTATGGCAATGTAATCGAATTACTTTTCAAATAAATTAGTTGAAATTTCTCTTGGCGAATAAATTTTGTATTTACTTATAAATTGAGATTGTGGTAGTTAAAATGTGTTCTTTATAATAAATCAATTGTCATTACTTTCTAACTGATAATTCGTAAAAAAATAATGATTCCAAAATTCGATTTTTGTCCTGGATTTTGTAGTTATATCATGGTTTGATCTATGTCTCTTGAGGCACAATATAGTTTTTATATAATGAAGAATAAAATTGATATTAGTGACTTTCACTCGTAAAGTCGTTCAAGAGTAATACGAACAATAGTTAATAAGCATCGAAGGAAAGTAACTTTTGAAAGGTCATAAGGAGATAAAAAAAAGATATGAAAGGTCTCAAGAAATTCGTTGGAAGTAAATGAAATTGTTTCGAAAAAAAAATACAGCAATGGAGAAAGTTTTTTGGTCATTATATATTAAAATTAGTTAAAATATGTTTTGTCCTCTTTTTTTTAAAAAAAAAACTTTCTTCTAATGATTTAAACTGTTAATGGACATTGATAGTTATGTATTAAATTTCGCCTTAGTTTTATAAAAGTATCCAGAATATTTATAGCAT
The DNA here is from genome assembly GCA_019973975.1 of Trichonephila clavata. Classification (NCBI taxonomy): domain Eukaryota; kingdom Metazoa; phylum Arthropoda; class Arachnida; order Araneae; family Nephilidae; genus Trichonephila; species Trichonephila clavata. The sequence continues at coordinate 140,452 of BMAO01033281.1, read as the reverse complement.
AAAATATTAATTAAAAAAATCTCTTTTCGCGCGAATCCTTTTTTAATGATAAAATTTTAACTTATAAGTAACTTTATTGTTTCACGACGATATCAAAAATATTTATTTCAATCTTTTCGTAAAACAGTCCTTACAGTTATTTCTAAATAAAAATTTACACGTTCACATATTTATTTAACAAACCGATGCAAAACATTCCACTGTTTTAATAATATGTAAGAGAACTGTCACCCTTGAAAAGTTTCATTAATACAAATATGTTGAAATTAGCTATGAAACTGTTAGCATTTGCAACATTTCAAACTTGGAGAGTTTTCAGATAAAATATGTTATTCCTTTTTGCAGGAATTCCTTTTCTTTAACTACATTAAATTTTAACCACACAAAAAATTTCATAAGTGTCTTAATTTTTAAACTAACATACCTAAAAATTCTGCAAACAATTTCTAGTATCACGAGGGAAAACTTCTTGGGGCCTTGGTCCCCTATTCAAAAGCAGGCTCCACCTGGTACCCTTTTAAGTACATTGTATACACAGAGACGTCTTAAGGCATGGACCAACTGGGTCCTGGCCCAGGACCTCAGCTTCAGTGGAGGCCTCGTCTCGTTCCCGATTCAGCCATAACAAGATCATGATTAGAATAATTTTAATGGTCAAATGTTATTCCCGGCTGTATTCTCCGAAAAACTGGGAATTTCGGACTATATGTCAAATGTCAACAGTGGCAAGATTGTATTATTAAGTGAGTGATGACCGTCGTCCATGTATAAGCGTAAATCTACCACGATGCACCATCAGGGACGTCTTAAGACACTTTGAGGCCCTGGGCCTCTATAGAAAAGTAGGTCCCACCCGAGATCTTTAAAAGTAGACGGTATATAGCATGAAATGTAAAATATTCGTTCAAACGGTAATCTGAAAGAAATAAATGTGCACGACTTAAAATCTCAAAAATCAAGGCACTGATGGCCGCATTTTTACTAAATATGTTGAATGATTGTTTATGTTATTAGGACTAGGTCTAGGACAATGGTCATCACATAATACGAGTAATACAGTCTTACCACTTTTGCCAATTGACATGCAGTTTGAAATTCCCTGTTTTTCAGAAAATATGTACGGGAATAATATTTGACCACTTTAAAATTATCCCGATGATGATCTTATTAAGACGTAATTGAGAACGAAACGAGGCCCCCACCGAGAGCGAGGCCCTGGGCCCGGGTCCAGTTGGCCCATGCCTTAAGACGTCCCTGTGCATCATCATTATTCGTAAAGTCAAAGAGAGGCAGTTGGTTGAACCGATTTGTGCGATTGTAAGTCATGTACATTTGTTTCGTATTAGTATTTGTACGAGTATTTGACAACGTATACTATGTACAATCCACTTTTAAAGGTTATAGTTGGGTCCTACATTTGTTCAACTTTTACGTAGGGGACCAGGGCCTCAACAAAAGACGTCCCTGTATATATAGCATACGTTGTCAAATGCTCGTACAAACAGAAACCCGAAACAAATAAATGAATATGGCTTATAATCTCACGAAACGGCTCGATTGACTGCAGTCTTTTGGCTAAATGAGAAATGTCGTAACTTATACCCTCGCATCGAAGGGTGGAGGTAGGATTCTACGGGGCCCAAAACTTGAGTGACGCCAAATACGTCTTGTTGACTTAAACCTGACTTTGCAGGGGGGCCCTAATATTCTCCGTTACGCCACTGTAGTGTATAATGATAGGCCTAGACATGGACGACGGATATGAGATACTAATGCAGTCCTGCCACTGTTTCTATAGAGTTGGAATATAATTTGAAATCCACAGTTTTTCGGAAAATATGTCTGGGAATAACATTTGACCATTAAAATTATTTAGATTATGATGTTATTGAGGCTGAGTCGAAAACGAGACGAGGTCCCCACCGCCTTAAGACGTTTCTGAGTATATCTTCACCACAAAAGAAATTAGTTACATTAATTAGTAGCTGCATTTTCAAGCAGCATCTTATAATAATTTTGTTTCTGAATGTTTGGATAGATTTGGAAAATGTTTCTTATACACCAGCAAATTTCAAATCTGATTTGTGGAATCTGATTAACGATCCCGATCGCTTAAGCAGATTCCATCTAAAATCATTCTGTATTGTTGCGGACTCCCTATTTTCAAAACCACTTAACGATAATGATATGTTTTCAAAAAGGATTGTAATGTAAACGACTTCCTTTCGGATGTTTTCTTGCCTGAAAGGGAACAGTTATTCGAATGTCCTCTGACTACAAATTTCAAACATTCTAGGTTCATGGTACGGGCGGGTTACAATCACTTAAGCGTCGCAGGCCCCACCCATTCCTATTATTCGAACATGTTCTGATTTAACTTTTTGTCCGCATCAGTAAACGAATCCTTGCTTGCTTTGGCATGTCCTTCAGAGCTTGACGCTTCTGAGCGACCTTGATCACAAGAATTCATGACCTGTTCTATCAGCATCCACCAACGAATTCTGATCGAAGACAATTACAACAGTCAAGAACGCAATGTCACATCCGGATCTTAATTCTGATATGAAATCGAATTCTAAATATTTTTTGTTCTATTGAAAAATATCTTCAGTTATTTAGAAATCCTTTTTTTAACGGCGGTTTATTTGCATTCAATAAAATATGCCACCTCTATGAATTCAAAAAAAGATTACTGTAGTTAAACATTAAAACATTATTAATTTGGAAAATATTATAAAAGAATCAGAAAGTAATTGCTGTTAAGGCCTAAAACTGGCGTATTATAGTTATTGACAAATAATAATTATCGAAATATTCAAAATTTACGAAAGACTGCTATGAACGTATTTTCGTAAAGACTACACTTTTAATAAGTAAACTCTGATTGATTTAAATACAAAATGCTTTTAAAATTTAAAATGTTAGGATGTCTAAGCAAATATTAGAAAGAAATAGTTATCTATTTGGAGAAAAAAAAAGGGTAGCAAACATTATATATATTTATCCTTAAGCTAAATAAAACTGTAATAAACAGTTCCACATGATAAATATTTGACTAGATGTATGTTCATGTACCTTGCATTGTAAACAACGGTGAGTGACATAACAAATGCACTGCACAGATGGTATAATAATTGCTTACGTCAGAATCAATTCATGTCTTTCATATTTACCAACTATAAGCAGATGATGATGTAAGAGTTTCTCTGTTCTAAGATAAAAGACAGTATTTGAGAAATTTTACTTAAAGAAAAATAGAAGTGTTAACCATATTAATCAAATAAACGCTTTTACTAAGTTTTTGCATTTATTTTAAATTTACGACCAAGCATTTTAATTATTTCTCACGCAATTTTTTCCCCTTTAAAACATAATAAAAATTTTTGGAGTGTTAACTTACTTTTTGCTTGTACTACTTATAAAATAGACAGAAATAAAACAGTTATTAAATTATTATTTAAGAAACCATCGAAGCGTTTAACAACGGATTTCCTTTTTATTGTTTCTTTTCTAAAACAAGTTCGAAAATTGTACAAGATTCTAAATGGAAACATTCCATTGTTTACCAAATTGTAATGTATTTTTAAGTGATTTTAAAATGGCATTTTCTTATAAAAAGTTTTACTCGAAAGAAAAGAAAGATGTTTTAAATAATATGCAATTATATAAGTGAAATGATTTAAATACCAAGCAATGTCTATTGTACAAAATAGAAAAAAGTACTAACCATCTTCAACAAGTCGTAGAATAATCTTGGAAATATTCTGTACTTGTTGCATTGAGAATTCAGCTGATGCATCTGATTCCATGCTCACAACTAAAGTTTTCAGTTAAGGAAAGTTGACTAAGATATTAAATAATTAGTAACTAAATATGTTAAATAGCACTTACGTATAATACCATCTACTAATTTTGTCAAAAGGCGTTGCCAAATGCCGCGATATGTAGCCAGTAGTGAAAAACTATTCCAAACATGTTCGAACACAATAATAGTAATGATAACAGAATTTGGCAACATTTTTAGAATTGACGAAGTCTTTTCATTTGCGAGTGAGTGAATATTAACGTCGCACTGATTAGCAACACAAGGCTTTTGGCGACGGTCCGCGTAATGTGAACCATGGCCAAGTGACTCGGGCGACACCTGAGCTGCACCCCCTCTCCTAACTACCACACCACACCAATGGAGGACGTTTGAGCTCTCAACAGATTTAACGTGCATCGCTCCCTGCACGGCGGATCTTTAGTGGCACTGGGATCGAACTCATAACACGCTAGTCATGATCTGATGCTAGACCACTTGCCACTTTCATTTAGCGAAATTGGTCGATAGTATAATACGTAAGTATCGCTAAATTTTATTCGTATTTCTTGGATAGGCAATCAGAAAATATGATCGTCACACTTAATACCAATATTTTTTTTTTCTTATTATTTTTACTTCAAGTTTGTTGCCACAATTTATTTTAAAATTGAGTTAATAGCATTATAAGCAAGATATATTGCCTAAAAGCCTACTAATTGTTTAATAAAAAAGCAATGCTTTTATACATTTCCTTGATCGCTAATTGCGCCTTAAGTTAATATATCACACAAGAAGTTTAATTTTGAATGTTCACTTATAAATGAGATACATGAAAAATATTCTTTCTGTGTATTAATAATTCTATCTCTTAAGTCAAATGTTTATACAAATAATTTTCAATATTAAAACTTTTAAAGGAGAGTCGGGAGTTATGGAATAGTAGAGTAACATGGAATATTAAGAGGTTTTGGTTCTGTTTGTAGCTACTAATGCGGGGGAAAACCATGAAGTACCGAGGAAAGACTCTCAAGATGCATTGCAGTGATAGTTGACCACTTGTTGTTGCCATACTAATCGTTACAGAACAAAATGTGCTTACGATCTTCAAAAATTTTTGCAGGTATGTATCTAATTTACTAGTTCACATGTGACTTGAACTTTAAAGTTAAGCATGATGTACACTAAAATAATTATAGTTTGTAATACTGTGGTCGTTTTTTTTAGCTGACAATGTTGTGTCCTTCAGTTAAAAGATTCATTTTCCAAGATGGCGTGTCGGGTTCTTTGGAATACTAGATATTCCATAATGTCCTACACATTCTGTTGTATCATTTGTAATAGACTTCATGCCATGAAATAAAGAATCAGAAAAACAAGACACTGAATGTATTTCCTATAACGGAAAATTCTCTGAAGATCAACGAGGGAAAATTTGAATTCAATGCTTCACTGTTTTCTGTGGGCTCACCTTCACTATACTGGACTGTGAATTTTGTTAATAAGTTCGAAATAGAAACGGCCTTCATGTAATCTTAAAAATATGGTTTTTATAGTTAATAATAACTACGTTTTATGAAGTCTTAATAAGTTTTCCAATGGTTTTAATCGCCTATTCCATATTCTCGACTATTCCGAAATACCCTTCGTTTATCATTTTTTTTAAATAATTTTTTATAACGACAAAATAAATATTTTTTGGACAAGTGATAATTCCTTACAATCGTTTACTGTATATATCCATAATGATTTTGAAGACTTTTATCAAAAACCAATAAAGTTATTTTTAGAAATGTAAACGATATTCCATAATATCCGACTCTCATCTATATTTCTGATAAATTTCTACGAAGTTTAAAAAGTACGCATAAAAACACGCAAAAAATACGCTTCTACAAAAACACGCATTCCAGAATAATATTTCCTAGAATATTTTATCAGAAATATACAGAATACTGTTAAAAATACGAGGGTACAGGAAATAATTTATGCATCCTAAATTGTCTTTAATTTTTTTACTCCAAAAGGGTATCAGAATTAAATTTATCCGAACAGAAAAAAAAAAAATTTATCTGTAAGCTAAATTGTGTTTTTATTCTTTGCTTAATTATGACAGTTCTATGAAGTAAGCGTGAAATGCTTAGCAGGATTTCCTTTTCAAGTGTACTGCATTTCCACTATAAATATTCTAGACAGGGTTATTCGAAAAGATGCATCTGTCTGTCACGGATACGATTAAACCAGTCAACAAAAGTGGAGGAATTCTTCAAATAAATAACCATTAAATTAAAAGCCTTCCAGACAAGAAGGCGTTGTCGAAAAAAAGTTCCTTGGAGTCAATGTCAAGAACGAATTTTTTCATAGGCGTGACTAGGCCTTTTTTTGCTTTTACTCCAACATGCTCTGGATGAGAAGGTATCCTTGCAGTTGCCTAAAACGGTATATGCCCAAACATACTGAAATTCTTTTATTTATTTGTTTAATAACAAAAGGGAGAAAAGGCTGTTATGGTTTTGTCATCCGTTGCGATACAATAATTCTCAGATTTCCTGGTAAATATTATTTATGACTTTCCCGGTGTGAGTTTGTTTTGGAGATTTGGCTCATAGTGTCCTACTCTCTATTTTAAATTGCAATAGATGAAAGTGATATATTCTTTGTTGTCATTTCAATCGACGTGATGGTCAGTATTGTGATGCATTTTATTGGATCGCCGATTTCAGAAAAAGTAATAGGCAAGTCTATGTCACTGTTCAAGTTTTAATGTGCCACTAACCTGATATTTTTTACACAAGAAATAAATTTGTCCTTCAAAAAAAGTATCATTCATATTTTTTGATTCTTAGTCTACCTTTTATATATCTTTGTTTTTTAATAAGTCTTACGTGTTAATTTCTCCCTTCGTACAAAAGAAGAATAAATATTGATGAAACCGTTGGAAGTTTTTAATTATTAGAATTACATGAAAGAAAAGAAAATTTAATGGTGATTAAATATTTTTGAGAAATTACGAGTTAATTTTCTTTCTATTTGTATTGCCATCTGATGAGCAAAACCAGCATAAAATTGACTAATACCTTTATAGCATAGAACATTTCAAAAAGTTTAAATTCAAAATTTCTGATATAAATTCTACATCTAAAAATATTATATGATTACACATTACCCCTTTCAACATAATGCTGGTAATTATTTCAAAAATCACCTTATTTTTTCCCCTTCAGATAAGTAAATAATGACAAAATGGTTTATTCTTAAGCAACTTTGTCATTTGTTCTTATATTTTTCATGGTGTCAAAACTACGTAGGCTAATATACATCTAAGCAAGTTAAAAAACGTTGGGTATGAAGATAAACACAAATGCCTTGTTTTCAGAGTTTTTTCAATTAAAATTATTTCACTATTATATATATCTCGCATTATGGTATTTTAACAGATCGCTTAGGAATATTATAATAAAGGGAGATATGGATATGAAGAGAAGTGAATGAATTGACACGAATATTAAAAAATACGCATTAAAGAAAAGTACTATCATTCTAGAAAATAACATTACGAAATGATTATTGGCCTTAGGTAAAAGAACAGATTTTCAAAAATTGTAGGTTTTTGAACATAGAAATATTTCTTCATTTGGAACGAAATTTATTTTTATTATTGGTGATGATGAAGTTGATAAAATTGTTGATAACATCGACATCATTAGCTCTGAAATGAAATTTTCTTAAGAAAGCGGTGAGACCTTTTATTATACTGAAACAGCCAAAGAAGATTCTTGTACAAATTATTAAATCAATATTTTAGAAGTATTGTAATAAGGCTGTATTTAAGAAACTTAAGTCATGTGCGAAAATGTTTGCATATTTAAATCTGTTTGTTTTACTCAACAACAGCAAAACATAATTATATATACATTTTTTTTAGAATTCAGTTTTTTCCTAATTCCAGTCAAGTCATACAATAATAGTAGCAGTCAGACATTAAAAATAGCGAATTAAAATGATTCATAAAAAATGCTTAAGCAGATCTGAATTGATTTTATATTGACGTCGTACTCTTCAGCAAGACGAGGACTTTTGGCAACGAGCCTTATATTTTTAAATAAACATGTTTTAATTTTGAGCAAGTAAAAATACACATAAGGTAATTTTGTTGAAAAATAAAAAGGAGTATAATACATATTCTATGCATCTACAGCTAGAACACCCTTTAAGCAAACCAAAATGAACAACGGAATGCCAGAAGGCATTTCTATCATTCAATACAATGTGATCCGTGAAGACATGTAGCCAATAAAATTTAAGAAATCACAGACGATTTTTGTGTGTGAACGCGTTTAAAAACAGAATTTTTCAAGAATAATATGTATTAATTGAGTTATTTAAGGTATCCGACTACTTGCGACAAATTTTTTTTTAAAAAAATGGAGATATAAGGATTTTTTTGTGGTTTTTTCAGATTTGTTTGACATTTTAAGAAAAAAAATATGCTAAAATTAAGAGGGTAAAAAGAAATTATTAATACTAAAATGGGAAAAAATTGGTAAAATTTACAAAAAAATAACATAAACGGGGCCCATTCTGTACCAAAAGTTTATGAACAAATTTTCAATTTTTCAATTCTAATGTGTTGCTATGTTATTCATTTTTGACCTTCAGACCTTCATTATGACCTTCAGGATAAGAGATATTTTAATTTTTACAAAAACTAAAGCACACTTTATCTTAGTTATTATATGAAATTGCTTAAAATTACACTGATGATAACTTTGACCTTCAGACCTTCATTATGACCTTCAGGATAAGAGATATTTTAATTTTTACAAAAACTAAAGCACTTGATATTAGTTATTATATGAAATTGCTTAAAATAACACTGATGATAACTTTGACCTTCAGACCTTCATTATGACCTTCAGGATAAGAGATATTTTAATTTTTACAAAAACTAAAGCACTTGATCTTAGTTATTATATGAAATTGCTTAAAATAACACTGATGATAACTTTGACCTTCAGACCTTCATTATGACCTTCAGGATAAGAGATATTTTAATTTTTACAAAAACTAAAGCACACTTTATCTTAGTTATTATATGAAATTGCTTAAAATTACACTGATGATATTAACATAAGGAACTGTAAATTTTGTAATAAAACAGGGATTGATAAATCTGAAGGTTAAAACACTTCTACTTTATACAGAGCATACAGAAAAAATTTCAGTTAATTATTTTTAAAACTTTTTGAGCAAGTCTCTCTGTCCTTGTTTGAGCATTTAAAAAAAAACGCATTTCGAATAAAACGCATTTTAAAGTAGGACATCTTGCTTAAAGTAATGGCAACTGCTTTTACTAAAACACTTGCAATTTTTGTTCTAAAGAATGGCAAATAATAAACTTAGTATTTTTATAAAGCAAATAAGATGGTCTATTAAATAAAATCATAAAAAAATGTCAATTTTTGGCAAAATTCACAATTTTAGGGTAGTCGGAGGATACCTTAGAAGAGTTACGAATTCCATCATAGACAGCACTGACAGTTTTAATTTACGCAACTGAATCTCCATGAATGAAACATTAAGTTATACTTTTTTCAAACTGCTTTGAGTGTATTTTATATTACCAACAGAATACTATACTCTTTTTATGAAAAACAAAGGATACAGTTCAGCATATCTTGAATGGAATGTATTTCTTCAGAGTTGTAGAATTTACGGAACTCCTTCCGTAGATCGAAGAAAGAATAATAATAATGCGGGAGGTTGATGTTCTTCTGGGAAGCTTCGGGATGCAGAACCTGCCGAAGATGCATTTGACCGTCGGTCACCAAGTGGAAAGACTGGGCGTTGTCTGGTCCCAGTTTAGCCTGGACGAACTGGTCCAACTGAAAAAAAAAATTATAGGGTTAATCTCATCTCTTAGTGCATTCGATAAAAAAAATTAAAAATAGTTTTGTTTTTATCATGCCTATAAACCGTGACACAAACGAAAAAAATTATCCATAACAACAGAAATTCTAATTGAGAAAGTTGCGTGGGAAAAAAGAATGATTTTAAGTATGTGAAATTTTTTAATAGTTTCTATGCGATATGAGCAATGCTTTTGTGCTATGCATTGTTTTTGTTGTTTGTAATAGGATTCTACATTAACTTATATGTAATCTTATGAGGTTGCAATAACATGTGTAATGAAAAAATTCTGCAATAACTTATGTGCTATCTCATGCATAGATCACACCAGAAGAGGATTTCATAAACATAAGATTTATATAAATAAACTTTAGAGAAAAAAACATTAAAACAGATACTTCTGATTTCTTTAAATCTCAATTTCAGCTGACTATATCAAGTAAAATTGTTTAGCAGAAGGATCGAAAATGAAAAAGTTATTAAATTTTTTCTTTAAAATTCTTGTCCTTTCGTCGAGCTCACAGTAACAAGAAACAGAAATTAAATACTTTTTTTGTTTATTTGTCTGAGATGCCTCTGAAAGTTTGAGTCTGTATTTACTCTCGAAAAGTATTAAAAAGGATTATTTTTAGTAATTCCCTACAATAATTCCACTATGTTAAATAAGGCGGGAAAACGAATATTTTTTAGAATATTATCTGTATTTCAAAGAACTGATACACAACATTTTCTTATCATAAAGTCAATGTGAACCTTCATAATGGTATTAGCTATGCCTCTAGAATAACAAAAGATAATACAAGTCTACGGTATATAAAAATAGATGAATTTGTCTTATTCAAAATAAAACTCGTCTTGATATAGTTTTCATTTTAAATCTAAAATTGAGAGCATGTTTAAACTATTAATTCCTTTCGCATGAATTTTTGGAGAACTAATTATTCAGCAATCAAAATAATTTTAAATGAAAACTTATCCCACGTAGGTAAGGGCTCAGTGCTGGTTTATCCATTGGGCACTTGGGACAGGCGCTCAGGGGCCTGGAAGGACCCAGACAAGCTGAACTTAACCAGATTTTCTGGTTATAAATATCGATCCATCAGTGCAAGGGGCCCGTATATCTTCTGCCCCAGGGCCCGAAATGAGTTTAAATCGGCACTGCAAGGGCTATCCAGTTTTCAATGTCAAAATTAATTTTCGTTGGTTTTATCTCTCAAACATCGTACATATAAAAGTCTAGTTTCTGCTGGAAAATTATTCACAGAATGATAAACTGCACGAGTGTACTGTGAAAAGGTTGTTTTATCAGATAACATATGTTGTCGATAGCTTTTGTTCTCGGTTGGAGCCAACAATTTATTGCTATCGAACAATTTAAATAAAGAGAGGACAGTCATTCTTCTCTTCATCTCGCGTGGGATCAAGCTTATGAAAATCAATCCAATTTAAATGTACAAAGACCTAAATCATGCATGGAATCTCTTTTAAATTAAAAGAGAATGGGTTTCCAGATTCATGCTCTCTTCATATTTACAAATGTTTGTAAAAATGAATTTCAAGAGTGTGTGTGTGTCACTCTTATTTCTTCTTCGAGAATCTTTAAACAGCAGCTTTTATTTTCAACAGGTCAACGGAAATACTTCATTGGGAAAATAAAGTCCTTAATGCTAACATTCTTTTTAAATTAAAATATCTCGTGTTTGATTAGATAAACTTTTAAAATTATGCCAAAATTTAAGAATATCACATAAGTATACATTTTGTAAATGTTCATAAAATACTTAACATGCGCACATTTTTTAAGTCAAAGTTGTAAAAATCATTCATCAAATTTTTATGGTACTTTGTACAAATTAATATGAGAATATTTTTAATTTTTAAGAAGAATTATAAGTATTGAGTAAAGTTTACTGAGTAAAAAAGCTCTGGGAAGAAAAGTTATACACCGATGTTCGTAGATGCCAATGTTTCTGAAGAATTCACTCTTTCAATGCATAACCCAGCGTTTCTCAAACTGTGGGGCACGTCCCCCTTGAGGGGCTTGATAACCCTATGTGGAGGGCGCGAGCATATCAAAAAGTCAAAAATAAAGTATCAATCAGAAAAATTATTTATTTGCTGAAAAGAAGCAAAAAAAAAAACAAAAAAAAAATACATTCTGAACTGTGAAAAGTAACATAATAATTATCTTATAACTTGAAAGTCTCACTTAAAATATTTATTACTTAAAAGTAACAAAAGCAAAACTTAATATTTATATTGATAATTTATACAGTTTATAATTAGGTCGAATTGTAACTTTAACGACAAAGTACATTATTATAGCATTCAAGGCATTGTCATTGTATGGGGAGTGGATGCGATGAAAATTCTGATTGAAAATTGGGTCGCCAATATTGAAAGCTTGAGAAGCACTGGCATAACCTATAATTGCATACTAGACCTAAATTTTAATTTAATCTAGTTTTGTACGAACTGAATTTCTAACTTAGTCTAGACAAATTGTTTAGTCTAGTTTTTGAAGGTAAATGTTAAATTCTACATTTATTTTCATTTATTGCTGTTAATATAGGACAACTTTAATTCATTAGTAGCTATTTCTATAATGGGATAAAAGGTGTAATTTTTTTTTATTTCTTTTTATAATACGCTTATTATTACTTTTAGTGAAAACTAGAGAGAGTCTCAATAGTGATTTTCATTTAAAATTTCTCATACACTTTTTTTCATCTCTTAACTAAATGAAGTCTAATCTATACATCGTAATCAGCTTAAATCATCAATCACTAAAATTTACGAGGTTTTGGCAGTGACGCATGCTTTGAATTTTCTCGTCGCTGAGCAATTCGTTAAGAATTTCTACAACGTAAACAGATTACTACATTTATCAATTGTTTCAGAAAATGCATAGCGAGCAAGTGATGTAAATTGTTTAAGCAAGCGAATCGGAGCGTATAAAGCTACTAAGAGAGAGAGTTCAAGGAACATCATATTCATTCTTAACAGTATTAGCTCAAGAAGAAGGAAAGAAGCTCAAAAAGATTTCACCTTCATTCTCCATGGAAAACTTCTTATTTTCATTGAAGATCCTAATTCTGAATGAACATCTCAAAACATTCACTGAAGTATAAGCTTTAGATGAAGGATAGAAGTTAAAAATGATTTCACTTGAAAGAAATTCGTTACAAAGCTTCCAGTTTTAATTGCTGATAGGTAATGTCATAAGTTCGCATTGTTATCTTGCTTGTCGTTTTTTTTTTTTTTTTTTTTGTGTATCAAGAATATGTCACTATCAAGAATATGTCACTGTCAAATATGCGCAAAAATTATTCTTTTAAAGGATTTAATACCATTTTTAAAATTCGTTTTGACTCTTATGAAACATGCAAGGCCGTGAAAACTATTAAATAGATTATATTTAAATTTAAAGTACCGTAAAATCCGGAGTATTACGCGCACCTATACTTTCAAACTACGATTTTTATATATATATATAGTTTTTAGGTACATTCTCCGTATAACGCGCACCCCCTTTTTTACGAAGAAACCTAAAATGTACGCGCGCAATGCTCTCATGTTGTGAAGTTATTTATTCGAAGTATTATTTTCCTAGCTTTAGTAAAAAATAGTATTCTTCTAGAACAGTTATTCTTCTTCAAATTCTTGAAATGTGTTGCCACAATTTTTTTAAAATATTTAATTATACTCCGAGGAAAAAATAAAACCCGGAATCGATTCATTCGACGTGTTTTTATAGAAATAAACTAAGGTTATTCGTGGTATATTTATTTAACTTATCCTTCCGTAGAGAGTTGGATATAAGAAAATGTAATTGAGTTCGTAATCCATTTGTGATAACGGATACATCTGTATATGAATTAACTTTGAATGAAGAGGAAAAACTAATTTCGTTCCGTAATAATCGAAATTTAATTTCAAAACATTTGGAAGAGTCAGTTAATTCATTTTGGATTAAAATTGGAGGCGATTATCTAATAATAGCCACAAAAAAAAATTTAAAATATTGAAACAGTTTCCTACATCTTATTTGCGTGAATTCGGTTTTCCAGCATTAACAAATATCAAAATGAAGAAAAGATCGAGACTTTTAAATGTAGCTGCCGAAATGGGAGTGGCATTTTCATTTTTACGACCAAATATAAATGAAATTATCAAAAATCACCAAGCTCAAATTTCGCATTAAATGTATTCTTATAATTAATTACTCAACAAACCATTTTTTTTTTTTTTGTTGTCTGTGTCGTACATATTATTTTATTTAACATTGAAAATTATTATCATATAAATTATTTTAAAAAGTGTGTTATAGATGAGTAAAGTTCTTTTGACTCATTTTATTGTTAGTGGGCCACTAAATTTTGAAATTGTTAAAAGTGTACTCTGCAACAACAACAACAACAAAAAGTTGTGAATCACTGTTCTAGAACTACAACCCTTAAGCTCATATGGAATGTCATTTCTCTTAAAGAAACAATATTCAATATATGTAGAAATCTAATTGTTTTTTGTACTCATCTTTTTTTTTTTTAAAAAAAAGAGCTTTCATTTTTTATACCCGGTGTATAACGCGCACTTGTCAATTTCAATCTTTTTTTTTTTTTTGTTTAAAAAAAATGCGCGTTATGCTCTTGATTTTACGGAATGGTTTGTTTTTTGAGTATAATGTATATTGTTTTAGAAATTTATGTAACCATATAAAGCTACTAATTATATTAATTGCAATAAAATTCGAAAAAACGAAGATAAGAAACTATAAAAATGGAGTAGTTTATGTGTAAATTAAATTCAAGTAGGGAAAAAAGTAATTTATTAAATAAAATTTATTAAATTATTCAAAAGCAAGTTCTTTCATGATTCTAAAACAAAATATTTGGATGACATGTTAATGTATGACATTAAAACTATTCATTAAATTCAAGCTATTATATAAACAATATATAAAATCTATTTAGTTAATAAAATCTATCTGCTCTTGTTTAAAAAATTCATACTTTAATTTTTTTTAAATATTTATTTTGATAAAAAAAACATTATATGAAGATTTAATATAATGTACACTGAAGAAATTTATTGCATTTACTTGTGTAAACTTGTGTATTTGTTTAGCTTCAAGCAATACAGTAGCAAAACATATTTGAAACCGCGAAAGTCATATTATTGATTAAAAAACACCTGCCTAAAAAGTTGTTGAATAAATAGTAATATAGTATAACACATATGTTTGGGCAAGATTTAAGTTAAATTTAAGTGATAAATGTCCAAATGCTTAATGTGAAAATAGTAAATTAATTTTACTCAAATCCAATTTTTTATTTTGAATTGTGATTTACTTTTCATGAATAACGTCAGAAAGAAGAATTCTCAATGAAGACTAAATGAAGGTTATATGAAATTTCTAAAATAAACCAACAAAGCATTGAATATACTCTAAAAATATTTAAAAGCTCTGAAAATACATTGAGTTTGATAAAGTGGTGATGCAACTTCCTGTCAAATCCATTTAACCCTACTTAGAGAATTTACTTTTCTTTTTTTTACTTCAATATGCGTTGGTGTTAATCTCATTTCATTCATATATCAAAAGAAGAATTATACAAGGCAGGTCAAATAATAACATGTAACGCAGTTGAGGAAGTAATTAAACCTCAAATATATATCTTTGCATGCTTTCATCAGCAATGAGTTCAGAAAAGCGCCGAGTCAACTAGAATACCTATGCGCGTTGGTAAAAGGCTTGTGTTACATAGCTCTAATACACAGACGGTCAAAGTCAAGGCTAGTCTAGTCAATGTCAGGAAAAGGGATAGATAAAAAAAAATATTTTACTCTGTTGCTGTTTCCTGCATCAATCTCGTTATATTCTTTTTTCTCTCTCTAGATATTTTTAGAATGTTTGTTTCATTTTAATTTGCAAAATATTAATTGAGGAAAAAATAATCTTTTTTTGCAAATAAAATCGTTTGCATAAAGTTTAACTTGAAACTTAAGAGAAAAGATAAGGAAAATAATGTATTGTTTTAAGGAAATAAAACTATTTTGCATAGTAAAAATACAGAGTCAGAAAAATCTATTTTCGTCTTTTAGGGAATATGATATATACACAATGCTTTTTTATATATAGGACGAAAAAAATAAACCAATAATACTAAAAAGTTGTTGAGGGCTTCTATATATTTATCAAAAAAGCATAAATATATACAAGCATATTTATATCTCTCAATGTATGTATGCTTTGTTTGAGTTTAAACAAAAGCTATTTTGTGAAAAATCAATGATACAAAAAGCTACATATAAAATGATAAACAACTATTAGTTTTTTCCCATTTCTTATAAAGAAAAGGCATTAAAGAAAATTATTTTCGTACTATATTTTTATAAAACTCTTAATAAATCTGACTTAAAAACGAGAAAATGAATTATCTGACTGAATTTTGAACACGTTTCAGTAGAAGTTAAAATTATTTTATAGAACACTGATTAAAAAGCCATTTCCATTGAGGTGTTACTTGATCTAACTTCCCACACCAAAGAGCTTGCACCTATTTCAACCACTGATACTGATTTTTGTGCGGGGGCTTCAAGCTCCTTGTAAACTTTTTGCGATACACCTTTACGAAAAGAGTCCAATTATAATTTGTTATTATTTATATTAGGTCTCCCATTCCCTCCTTTTTAGTTCCATGCATCCAGTAGTGTAGGTTTGAAGGTCAACAGAACAATAGAATGGTTTAATCTACAGAATCTTGCCCACTTTCAAGAAATAGAGCCACGCACTCCTTTTGCCCTCAGCATAATTAAATGATTTTATCACATTTACTACACGCGAATGCATTGTAAAAAAGAACATACTCCAGAAAAATGGAATTTTGAAGCAAAATATTTGTATTATCGATAATTATTAGCAAGTCCATACTGAAAATTATTTATTAAAAAAAGAACTGCCTAATGTTTTATTGAAAATTAAAGAATTCAAGCAAAATGAAATTTTTTCTTTCTTTAGTTTTTTATCTTGAAGGTTGATGAACAGAAACCATATTATTAAAGAGCTTCAATCACCATTAAACACTTTGATACAAAGCGATCTATAGGCATTAAAGTTTGAACAAAAGATTGCAATAGGAAAATAAAAAATGAGTAATACTTAATAACTGAGTAGATAATATTTTTTTACCAAAATATAATACCAACACTTTAATCAATGTAAGCGAAAAATGTATCAATGGCGTAAATTAGAATAAATAATATATGTTATTGCAATTAATTAATGTTTGAAGATATGCTCTTGAAATTTGTTCAATGTTTTTATAATCCTTTTTACTGCGCACGTGAGCTAAAACGTTTGATTCTTTAAAAACTGGTTATTGAATTTTATTTTTTAAAATATTATCCTGCATAATTCTCTTCTCAAGCACAATCCATTCAAAATTTTGTTCTTCCTTACATTTAGTAAAACCATATAATGGAATCGTAATTTCAAGGAGCCTTGTAAATTTTAGAACATCTGCCTCAAACGGAAGAATCAACATCTGCCTTTGAAAGTTTTGATGCGAAATAAACCTTGATGATAAGATCTAAAGAGATAATTAAACGCTGATGTGCTCTAATCACTGAACGCATTTAAAATCTCGCGGTCAAGTTCATCGCTTTATCAGTCCAGGGAGAATAAATTTTTGAGTTTTTTTCAATTGTTACCTACACTAAACTATCTCTAAATCACTTTTTTTTTTTTTTGAGAATCAGTTATTTATTTTATGTTGTAAATACGAAGCTTAATATTATCAAAATAAACTTCATTGATCGCTAGCTTTTAGGATTCAGTAGCCCAATATGGTTTTAAATAAAACATTTTTTTCCCTTTATTTTGAAGAAATAATTTAAATATTGCTAAAATGTTACTTTATAATCATTTATCAGAAAATTGTTTCAGTATGTCTATATATATATATATATATAAAATGCCATCAAAAATGTTGGAGAACGTTAGTAATTTATTAATTTTTTAAAAATATTTGTTCTTTGGAAATTTAATTTATTCTTGGTACTCATTTCTTATGACTTTTGAGAAACGATAATTTTAAAACTTCTTTCTAAGCTTCGTTATATATTAGAAGAATTAACTTCTTTTTCAGTGCTCGCTGAATTCATTTTGTGTCTGAATTTGAAATTGATGATAAAAATGACCAAAATACTTAATATATTCTATACAAATATCTTAGAGAGAATGAGACTTTTCTATTTCACCTTGCATCCGATGAATTTCGAGAAATAAAAACATACCCGTAGGAAAATATGCCCGTTTGTTCAAGGATTATATACATAAACATATCAATCATATTATTGGGAGATGGCTGCATGCAAATAAACGCATCTGTTGCCTGAAACAATTTTTTCAATACAATGAAGTTCAACGTCTCTCATTTAAATCCAATTTCAAAGGATTTTCTGGATCTCGAAAGGTTTAGAAAAAGGATCAGAAAAGGATTATTTACTTAGCTTTCTCAATTAGTAGATTTTGTCGTGTTTTTTTTTTCTTTTCTTTTTGCGATGTCTCAGGGGATTATCATTCGTCAAAGATCAATAACCTATAGCATTTGAAACGGAACATTCCAAATTCAATGGCTATAACTACTCTGAATCGTTCTAAATAAACATAGCTAATGTTAGCCATTTTGCATGGAGATTTCTATTAAAGTAAATATCTCCCATTGGGAAATTAAATTTTTTTTTTATTTAAAACATTTTAAAACATTTATTTTCCAAAGCATAATTTGTGTTATTTTTGAATATGTTACAATCCGTCAATATTCTCATATATTTTCCATTAAATTGCGAATTAAATTTCGATATTCGAACATGAAATGTATCAGTTTCATGCATGTTTTTTTTGTTGATATTTTCATATATTATTGAACTGTAATTCGTTTTATTTTTTGAACTTATTATATGACACGCTCATTATTCAGCTTCGTAAAAATCTTCATAAGATCAAAGAAGAAGAAGAAAATAAAGGAGAATAAAATAAATATATATATAATATATATATAAGAGAGAGAGAGAGAGAAGAGAGAGAACAAGTATTTGTGTGTGAATTATTCTGTAACAATATTAGATTCATTATAACGATCATAAGAAAAGGAATTACCTTGTTACAATTGAACACAACCTTATTTTGTTGGCTCTAATATTGTACGAACTAAAAATTAAAGAACTGCTTATATTAACGATGGTTTGGAATTGATTTTAAAAGAAAATTCTAAACATAATTCAGGGGGGAAATTCTCCTTATACGCCTTTAAAAACGATTCTTAAGGAGTAAACTCCAATAAATTTAAAATCAACTTCAGTTGAAATAAAACAAATCGACCGTCTTGGTATGGTATAGTAGCGCGGATAGATACTTCGATATATCTGACTATTTATGTGATGTTATTTATATATAAATGATATTTTATTGTAACCACAATTTTTTCCCGCAGTACTAGTTAATTTATTTCCTTTATTTACCCTCTAAACATATTAGTAAATATATATACATAAAAATGTAAAAAATGTTTATCTGGGAAACGTAAACGTATTAGACAAATGATTTGTAGTTTAAAGAGAGAGATGAACTGAAGTCATAAGCAAGGTATTAATCAACCTAATGCACCTTTGTACTATACGTGTTTAATTCGGCAACAAAAAAAAAAATTAGTATTACAAGGAAAAGGAATTTTTTGAATTCTTTTCAATTTAAACAATGTTTCCTTTTAAATACAATCCACAAGATCCAAATCTGACATTTTTATGCAGATGCTCTACTAGTAAGCCTATTACACCTTTAAATCATAATAAATAGATAGATGAATAAAAAGAGATGTTCCACGACGGAGAATGTGTCGTAATTGTGTGGACGAACAAAGAACGGACGTTTCGTGACGTCATTTCCGCAACATCACTGCAGATGTGTTTGGTGTACATAAAAAAAGGATAAATTATGCCACACATAGACAATTCAATGCATTACGACAAAGGGGGGAAAGGGGTTCGTGATTTCTCCTTAGATTTACAAGCAAGCAGCTGTATTGATGAATGTAAATAAAAGGTGAATAATAAAGGCTTATTGAATCCTTCAAATTTTCTCTAATGAGATATTACACAATCTGCGTGAAATTGAAGATTAGAGGTTTTTTAATACTTAAAATATTGCAATCTAATCTTGCAATTTCTTAGAGGAAGGAAACGAACCAAATGGCGAAAATGACACAATAATAATTTTTTGTATTATGTTTTTATAAATTTGCCAAAAGCTTTAAAAGTGCTGCATTTTTTTTAAAAAAAATATGACAAAATTTGAAATTTTCTGATTCGCATATTTTTAATTTAAGGAGGTTTAAAAAATTTTTTTTTCTTCTGGAAGAATGATAATTTCCACTTATTGTTTACAGAAATATGATTTTGCAGAGCAAAGGTGTTCACTGTTTGTAGAATATTTTAAATCTTTTTTTTTTAAATTAAAAATATAAATGAAAAAAAAATTGCTTTTTAAACAAACACTACTACACGTTTTGCATAAAAAAATTGATGAAATAACTAAATTTAATCTCATATTAACGAAATATATTTCAATATTTCATTTTTAATTTCTTTTTGATTTTAAACTATAGTTAAACTTTCTCAATTCAATTATCAATTATGAGATATATTAGAAATATATTGAAGATGTGTTTCATATGTATGCACATATTTTGCTACAAACAGTTTTAAAATAAAATAATAATAATAATTAAAACTGTTTAAAAAAATTACGATCGAAAAAGAATGCAAATTTGGTAACTTCAAAATAAATTTCTCAAGAAAAATGCAAGTAAAAAAATTGTTTTATATGACTTTAGATCATGATGGGGGGAAAACACGAAACACAGGACCTATGCTTAGGGGATGGAAAACTATTTTATCCATTTTTTTCCAACTTCAGGATCCATAAAACGAAGTCTGTATGTTGCTATGAACTGTAACTGCATTTAGTTATTTCCCAATGCAAAACTATAAGCTATTCACATTATTTTAAATTGTAATGTTGAAAATAGTTTGTTGATCCTATCCTCGTACTCCCAACGATGAACTTTTTTTCGCATAAAGTATCTTATTACAATATATGTTACAGCTTAAAAACTATTTCGTGATTTTAAATACATTAATTACAAACTGTGGCAAATGTGACATGTCAGATATCTTTCAATAAGCACAAATGATCCTTCACTGGGTAAAAATAATTTATTTCCTGCTCATAGGCACTCTTCTGCACACACAGATCTCAAGCAGCCTAATGATTCACTCTCTTATGGTTTCTGTTCCTTCGCCAGTCTTCATCTGTCTGTTGACGCTATTTAGCAGTTATGTCATTATTAAATACAAACCTCCCCTTTTAAGTACTTAATAATGTTAACTTTCCCTTTTTATTTAAGAATCTGTAATAAACTAATTGCAGTAAAACTATTTTCATCAGTGGCGTAACGTACACCTTCGCAACCCCCGCATTGTTGAGGGGGGGGGGGCTCTAGCGGCCCCGAAGCATGAGTGATGCCAAGTACGTAATCCTTCGTAAGATCCAGCTTGGAGCCCAAAACCTAACTTTATAGGGGAGAGGGCCTAATATGCTCCGTTACGCCACTGATTTTCATTGCCTATAGTTTGAGATTAACAATAGAGCTGCAGGGGGGTACAATAACCCTCAACAAAAATGATGAATCCTGTCTTTTATTAGTATATATATATTTGGTTACTTATTAATAAATAATTTAATCCCTATTAACAATTAATTTTGGATACTATTTATAATTATTCTATGTAGAGGGGATACCTAAATTATTATGCATGTAAATACCACCGTAACAAAGCTTTACCAAATAATCATTGTAAATTTTCTTTTGGATTCATTTATAGGAGAGAAACAATCACTTTTTTTTAAAGGAGCCGTCATCTGTGTAAGATAAAATATCTTGATGCTAATAAGCATACCGAGTGTCCAACAAGTGTGGCTACACTTCTCAAAATTTTAATTACAAAAAAAAAAAGATATTCACTTACGGGTTTTTTTATGTCACATGAAGAAAATACCGCAAAGTTTTTTTACAGTGTTTTATTGCACAATTCAATTTCATTGGTCGCGCGCAAAACATCGAATTTTAATGAGTAATGTCATCTTAGCTTCTGCTAGGGTGGCCAGATTTTGTTTTTGACAATACGCTACTTATCCTCATAGATCTTTCATATGACTTATAAATTATGGATCTTGAAGATGAACTTCGTTTATAAGTAGTCCAAAGTTTATGCTGTACATGTGTTTCAGGTTTAAATTCGATAAACTCACGCTTGTTCTTGTGGTGAAGCCATTTTGAAACGAGAATGTTGCAAAAAGTGGACGTAGCACCATCTAGTTTGCATTTCATTACACAGAAACTTTTATGTTTTTTTTTGGAACATAAAAACTGGAAGATGAAATCTTTGTTTATTTTAATTCATTTTTGAAAGTATAGCCATACATTTTGGATACCCAACGCCATACATTTTTTTTTTTTGCGAATAAGTTTAGGATTGAATATTTGGAAGGAAAAATGTATTCTTTTCTTCGTTCAATTTTTCAAACAGCCTCGCACTTTCAGTAATATCTGTTCTAACGATGGTCTTTTGATAATAAATAAATAAAAACATTCTCGAATTCACGTTGGTTGCATTGAATTGTCAGTTTCATTATTTGTTCGTTCTTGTAGGCATTCGGGTCGAAGGATATCCTTCGTTGTTTTTCAACTCAGGAGTTGAATGATAAACCCAAAACGAAAGAGAACGAACAAATGACCTTGCTCTATAACACAGATGAATCGAAACTTTACGTTATATATTACGAATGGGAACAAAGAAAAAAATGCAAGTTCTTGAAGGCAGATGAGAAATTCACTATTGAAATCCAAATGGTTTCGAAATAGAGTAACCTAATCTACCTTCTTTGTAAGTTCTGAATGATAATTATGTAGCTTTCGTTGCATTTGATATTTATTTGACCCAGAGTAAAAAAACAAACAAAAACAAACAGCAACAAGTATTTAATTAAACTAGTTCTTACTTCGAAATTCGAGTCTATATTAAAGTGTATAGAAGATCCTGATCATCCTCATTAAACATCTCACAACTTCAACAATATTGAATTTTAAATGCTGTGAAATTATTTTTTTAATGTACGAAAAGTTTAGCTTCAATAACCACGTACTCTAAAACTGCTCAACTTAGAAGTTCAATTAATTGTTCTTTACTAACGGAAAAATTACTGTAAAAGCTAGGATACAAAACTAAAGAGAAAGATTTTCAGAATTTTCGAAAAAAGTAGAAAGTGTTTTGAATTTTCAACGCCAGTTTCTAAAAGCTCAAGGATGAGCTTTCTACTCGTGTAAGAGTTACATGACTATTTTAAATCTACGGTCGCCAACCGTGGTCCATGGAAATTTTTTGAGGGTTTGCAGAAAAATGGGGACATTATTTACATTTTTATGAAGATTAAGTTTCAAAATGATGAGTAACAAAATGTATAGTAAAATATGGAATATAATTTTTTAAATTTTATTCTTTACTACTTTAAGCGAAGTTCCTTTTGAGTTTAACGACTTTTTAGCCACTTTTGCAAGTTTTTTTTATTGATATTTGAAAGTGAGAGCTGGCAACCATGCTAAATTGGTGACACAACACTTCAGTCTGTTGATATTGCTTTGCGTTGCCAGTTTGTTCTTACTTTTCTCAGAGTTCCTTTTTAGTTCCTCAACACAACCTTTTCAGTGACATGTAAATAAAAGACAATATAGTTACAGTGGCCAATCAAGTATAAAATTATCCACGAAGTTTTAAAGGTTGGCAACCGCTGTTTTAAATTATTTTTGTCTTATAATTTTCGATTTTTCATTAAATACTGTAAAATGTCGCAAAATTTTATGAAACTTTAGGATGGTTCATAAAAACCACTTCTCTATGACAATTTCGGATACTTACGATTTATTATTCAAAATTATATTGGGAAGGTAAATTTCCGAAACTCATTGTGATCTCTGTTTGTGTGCATTGCGTTCGAATTTTTCTCTAGCGTTGATTTATGAATTTGTAACTAAAAAAATTGTTTTTGAAGAATAATACCGAGCAACACTAAAAAAAAAGTACTTTTAAAAGTAACTCCTGGTGTTCATTATGATTGAAAGGTTTTTCTCCGTGATAACTCAGGTCGAGATAAGGATAACTTCCGCGAATATCTATCGGTAATTCGTACGTCCTGGTTTCATTTCTTACAATTCAAGGAAATATTTTTTTAATTAAATTATAACTCTCTTTTCCCAGAAAAAAAAATAGCTGAAAAAAATTTGGTGTTAGTTGGTCAAAAATTATCTATTCTGGAGAGAAAATATTTATAAAATTTCCTTCGGTGAATGTTACAAACTCTGTGTAAAATTTCAAGAAATAACTTTAACATAGTAACGAACGACTGATTTATTGATTGATTTTATTAGATAGGGCTTTTGGCGACGGACCACATAATTTTGAACCTTGGTAGATGACACCTCAGCTTGTACTCTGCTCTCAAAGCTTCCTCACCACGCCAATATGAAGACTTTGGGTCTCGATAGATTTTACACTAAAATCTACGTCCCGATAGAAATAACGTCGGCCACGAGTTCGCGACCATTTGTCTTCCACGGCCACAGTATCAAACGACCTATTATAGTGTATTTACGCATATTGAATCCAAAAACAGTTTTCAATCTTTTTTGAACTAAGTAGTTTTCGCTAAAGATGAAAAATAAGGACTATGGTGGGAATACTTTTTCAATAGAAATATTAACTATCATGCATTCATTTCAGACTTACAAAGAGTGGTATACTTATATTAATATGCTACTCATTCAAAAAAAAAATCAGCGTTTTTTATTTTTTTAAAATAATGTTTTATTTAATTATATATAAAAAAAAACTAAAATAAGGAAATAAAAAGTAAATCTTTATTGTTTTCCTAATTTCAATACTTCCTTATAGTAAACGGGTGCATTTTTATAATGGCATGATTGTATTGTGAGTAAAAATGCCGTGTAAAAGGTTCTGTGAGAAAAAGGTTTATAATTCGGCTTTTATGGTTTAAAAAAAACTAAAAAAGCACCCTTTTATAGTTAATCGAACTGAGTTGTAACTTGATCATTTAGTCGCCAAATCTGGAGATGGGATCTGAAAATGGGAATTCGTTAATTCTGATGATCCTGATCAGGAAAATAGAACAAAATTATTAAATTCTTGTATTGTCATTGGTCCTGAACAATAAAGCGAAATTTCGAATAATTTGACCTTTGAAAATGGATAAAAATTCAAGATTTCGTTCAAAATAAATTAAGCCTAACATCATTCGATAAAAATTGTAATAAATTATTTGTATTTTTTAATTATTTTACAAGGGGGCTGTATTCTTATTGTGAAACAAAGTATCCTTTAATCAAAAATACACTTTTAATGCTCCTTTCTTTAAAACCAAGGAGTGGAAAAATAGGGACCCCGAAAGAGTTTTTTACGCCCCTTCAAGACTGCTAGACAGGGTACAATTTTCTTATTAAATTGACTCTAAAACTAAACGTGTTCGCAGCAAGAGATAAGGAAATTAGCACAATAAATAAATTGAATAAAAGTGCCACTATTTTATTTAACATATTTATTGATTTTTATGGTACAATTTTTTTTTCTGAGATGTTAAGTTAACTAATAATTTAAATCATTTTGAAAAGGTGTTGCCCACCAGTATCATCGACTTTCACATTGAGGCCATAGAGCCAAAACTATTGCCAGGGACACCTTAAGGCATGGGTCAACTGGGCCTCTGTCAAGACCTCGTCTCATTCTCTATAAGATAATATGGGTAATTTGAAAATCTCCCAGTGTTATTCCCTTGAAGTGGCGCGCTTATCCGGTAGGACAGAACCAGGTACCTTTGGATCCAAAGCCGAGTAGCTTAACCACTACACCAAAATGATCACCATGGTGCGGAGGTAGTTACTGGCTTATATAGATGGAATCGCTACACCCTGACATATTCGCCGAAGAACTGCGAATTTCGAACAATATATCAACTGGCAATGGTGACAAGACTGCATTATTATAGGATGGCCATCGTCCATATCTGGGCCTAAGCCTACCATCACATACCGTCATTACTCCTTTAGTTGGAAAGCAGCAGCCGATGAGGGCCTAGGTATGTGAGATTGATAGCCATGCACATTGATTTATTTCAGATCAACTTTTGTACGAGTGTTTCGCAACGTAGTATGTTATATATTGTCTAGTCTTAAGGGTCACATGTGGGGTCTTCTTTTACTTAAAGAAGCCCAGAGCTCCAAGAAGTCTTAAGACACCCCTGATTGTTGCCCACCCCTGCTTTAAAACCCTTCATTAAAATTATTTAAAATATGAAGAAAATACGGCGTTTATTAAAATGACATTTGATAAAAATTATGATTTCATTATTCGTGCACTGTGCTGTCGTTTTATTTAAGAGCATCAAATTCTTTATGATGAATCAGTTCTTATATCTTGTCTCTCAAGAGCATTAATGAATCAATCATTCAATTATGAAAAAGAAAACGTGAATTTGATAAACTAATGGCGTTCGTTAAAAATTGTTACGCATTATTCGTATAAACTGGTCATTTTACCAAAAGAGTAACATTCTTGATGAATCAGACAAGCCACCTTATCTTTTGAGCTCCCATAGAAATAACTCTTTCTTTATCAACTCCCATTGAAATCACAAAAGAAAAGAGAAAAAAAAGGAAAGTAAAAGATAAAGAGGAAAATAAAATAAAAAGAAAAGTCGATGTCTAACTAAATCTCGACCTTCTTCCCCTTTCGTTGTCTGCAGAAACCGGCTTGTAGCGTCCACCAACAAACAAACAGTTCACGAGTGGAGGAGGCATCACGCTTGGTTGAAAGAGAAAGCCGGAGTTGCAGAACCCAAAAAGCGAGAGGCAGAAGAAAGGTGAGCTTAAAAAAACCATAACACGAAAGATTTCGCTATCATAAACTCACCTGTTCTACAACCTGTTCTAGGGGTTGACCTGTTTTGACCTGTTCCTCGCTCAATCCCAGCTCTGTCTTACACGCCTCTGATAGGGCATTTTCGTTCACGTCGCAACCTCGAGGTTTGACCATATGAGTCTGTGCTGCCACCACCTGAAAAGAAAAAGAATATATTGTTTAGTCAATTTGAAAGGCAGTTCAGTGACTCATAGACAAAGCATGCAACAGACAGATTTGTATTCGATTCAAGGCATTGAATATGTATTTTGCCTTTTATTTATTTAATATTGAAGGATGTTATCGCGATTGAAGGTGTCTGTGTGTAGGTAGGTTGGGATCAACTACTCCATTTGTTTGTTTACTTTATTTTGAACGAAGATATGTCTTAAATAATATTTTTTTCTTCTTACTTTTTTTAAAAAATTAAACAGGTTTTAATGAATTTTTAGGAAGCTATGCGAATTTTTTTTTATATTTGTCAATGACATTATTTTGCATTCATTTTCGATAAAATTTTTGGAGATTTCCTGAAATAGGTGCACTTACAATACTTAAATTCCTTAGAATTCAATTTTGAGCGAAGTAAAGTAAATATAAATATGTTAATTTTCTTATAAGCCTAAAAAAGGAGCCCCCCCCCTCCTTTTGTAAAATTAACAGTTATCTTATTAGAAGAGCATTTCAGTACACTTCTTTTCAAGGGAAAATATGCATCTGCAAGAAATTAATTACAGTAGATTTAAATCATTAATATTTTTATTAGAATGAAACTGTTGTGTGTGATTTAAATTTAAAATAATTTTTGCATCGAACTTTTTATTACATGTTAACTATAACATTTACAAAAAAAAAATGGATTTAAAAAATATTTTAATATAATATAGTTTATTTTATAAAAATGTTTTAAAAAAACCATCAGACATTACTATCTGAAAGTGCTAATATATTTTAGTGTTTTCATTCAGTATATCTAAAGTCAAAAACATTTTCCGAGAAGTAATGTAAAATTTGATTTAGCGTCTCAATTCTACAACAAGAGAGCCAATCACGAAGGTCCTCGTAATATTCAGCTACGGTCAAGAGATAAAGGCGACACTTGGTGGATGTAGTGGTGACAAGGGGGGAACTCAACCACCATTAGATCAAAAGATTTTTAATTTTTACCGTAGACATTACCCTCAACACTTTTGTCCACGTGTTTTTTAGATTTTAACTCCCCTACCCCTATTAAAGAGGTCTATGTTCCCTACTGTGAGGAGTTGGGGATATTTTTCGAAGATATATCATGGAACACTTAGAAACTGAATTTTACTTAATGGAAATTCCGGTTTTCATTCTCCCCCCTACCCCCTCGAATTTGAAGGGAAATCAAACCACAGTTTTCCTTTTATACGACAAAAAATTCTGCGTTATCTAATGTTTAATCTACAAAATTTTATTTTAAGAGCTGTCCAGAAGACATATAGATGTTATTCTCAGACTTTAATTCACAACCATAGTATTACAGAAAAGCAATTTTACCTTAAAAAATATTATTCTCAAATGGTCATAATATAAATGATAATTTAACAATAAATTTGATAAAGCAAATATATTGTAAATATAATTAATTTTATCATTACTGGGGGGGGGGGCTGGTTACCCCCTGTCCGTGGAATGGTGGACCAACCCTCATAGTACAAATTATACAACTGTTTATACTCATTGCTCAGATTATGAAACTGTAATTTACATGAATTATGTAGTTTTATTATTTTTTTTCAAGAGATATCAATTTTTCGTTTATAAGATAAATAAATTTATTATATCATCACGAAAACTTTTAACACATAGAGTGATATATAATTAGATCTATCATTAGTTCAATCAATGCAAAGCCATATTCCGAGCCCTTTTTAAAATATCAGTTAAATTTCTTGTTGCCATTTATACTTGTACATATGATTATCTTTTGACTAATTCGATTTTTTTTCGATCGTTTGTCATTATTCCTTAATAATTTTGGAAAATTTTGGTCAGAAATGTTCAGAAACAAATATGTATTTGATTTCAGGAAACATATATGAGTACAGAGAGTTTTACTAAATTTTACTCTTACATTGGATTACATCAAAAATGTTTATAATATGCGACATCGAGTTGGTGTTAGAATGTTATTTTACAAAATTACTGCAAAGGAGCAAAAGCTACTGATGTTTAATTAATAATATAGAGCTAAAAATGTTTTTAAAAAATTAGTGCATACTTTTTTATTTTTATTTTTAAGGTCCCGTTGAACAATGGTACGTATGAAATTATATCTAAATCACGACAAGTAGTGCTTGAAACAAAATGTATCGTTTTTATTGTGCGTAATATTAATCCTCACACAACTAACTGTTTACAAATTTTTTCGTTCTTCCATTCAAGCGTGTAACATCTGTGCAATGTTTTCATGTTGGTTTCGGATATTAATACTAAAGACGTTAAATCTGGCTTATTGTATTTCTTTTCTCACCATAATACGGTTTCAGATTACCTCTGTGTGTGAAAGAGAATGTAAATGAACGAGTGTACACATTCCAGTTCATACCCCCACCGTCCCCTCCAATTTATGACCAACACTTGTTAACTCCTACTTGCTTGCCTTGAAGATGGGGTACAAATAGGGGACACCGGTAAATTGGGCAACGCACCTGAAACATCGACCTTCACTTTCGTCTTGCGTACCTGTTTGGAATGAGGTCAGCCCCCCTTATCCTTCTAGAAGACCCTCTCAAGGGCCCCTTTTTCCCTGGGCCCCGTAAAAAAACGAGAATCAGGTGTGATGGTAAAGTCTGATAAGGGGGTCGGGGTTCACCCGGGGATTCCTTGTCGATGGAGTGGGGAGGCTAAGGGTGGATCAGACGATAAATAGAACTAGGAAATGTCAAATGATCTCACGGATCTACCCACTTTTCGAGTCATCTATATTTCTCTAGAAGTACGTGTCCAGGAACACTCAAGGACGTTCCTGGGAGACATAGATTGCACAAGGTGTGGGAAATGAATTGATTCGGTTGTAAGAGGTCGTGAGATTTAGGTTTCAGTTTCTGTTTTCCTTGTTAATGGAGACGACAGCTAATAGCCGAGAAAAGAAATTGCAGTAATAAATGGAGGGAAATAAGTATGCTTGAAAAAATAAAGGTGAGATGATAAAGTTGAAATTAATTTTAGGGTTGTAAAGTATAGCAGTTAATTAAAACAATTTTTCTTTTTCGCCCGCTCATGTATGTTTCCCTTATAAGATAATTACAATGGGATATTCCTGCTGTTAATCTTTTACCACCACGTTTTCAAAACAAGTCGTAGTATTTTCTTATCAGTGCCGTCTTTTTCATAATACATCAAAAATGGATGAAAAACCAATGAAAACAAAAAAAGAATGAATATTTTTTATGTTTATATATTGAGTGTTGTCGCCAATAACGTCAACCTGGCGAGATTCGCGCCGGCGAAATGGAAAAGTACCTTAGTATATTAAAATATGTAAACGTCGTGTTCGCGTAAGTTACTAACTATAAAGTATTCTTGTTTATTATTATATATTTTTTTTTTAAAAAAAAGAAGAAATGCGTGTTACTTTAGAAAGTGAATTTCCTACAATAAAATCTTTCATATCCACAACAGCTTCCAATGAATTATTTGCATATATACAAATTGTTTTTCATCAAATTTGAGACCAAACATGAACATTACCATAGACATAGTACAGATTGATTATGATAAAAAAAAAGCGCGTTCCTTACAAGTCTACATTTTTGGTTATTCCAATTAAAAAAATTGATAAATTACATTGTTTGATACCCTTCCTTCAACAATTTTGAACTATTATATCCCCCAGTAAATATTTATTCTTACGGACTCTAATAGTGAAGGATCTTTGAATGCCGTGTTATTAATAATTCTACACATATATTCATGCAACAAATATTCAAAATAATTTATAAGTCTTAAATGTCAGTGATATCCAGATAACCTACAAATTATTTCAAATAAATGCAATTGTGTAGCAAATAGCATAAATAACAAAAATTATAAAGAAACATTTTGCTTAGAGATAATAATTTAAGAGAGTAGAAGAGTAAACGTGTAATAATTATTTCAAAATAAAGTAATGAATTTCATACAGAATTTTGGCGAACTTCGAAAAGGCACATATATTTATGAAAAATAAGTCTTTATTCAATGTTTAAATGTTTTTTGTCATAGTTTTTATTTTGAAATAATGATGGACACTCGTAGCAAGAAAATCAAGAGTTCATCAAATTCATTAATTTTTAAAAACGTAATCGAATAACAATATATGTAATAATTCCCAGTAATATAATCCGTTTAAATATAACTTTTAATTATACCTATGGTCCATCCCTTCAAGACCAACGTTTTAGTAATAAGTTAACCAGCCGCCTAACGAGAGTATTTTAAACTACACCTATCCACCCACTCAGATAATGTGATTTAAGCTGCCTATAAATACTGAGATTCCTGGAGACCAAGCCTTTTTCGCTTCTGTATTTGTCTGCGTCAACATGTAACCGGCTGCAGCTTGGTTTGAGTGTGTGTATTGTGTCGTCCTTGTCTTTCTTTATGTGTTCAAGAAGTATAATAAAACAGTTTTAATTAATCACAGGACTGCCTCATCAATCCCATATTAAGAAATACCTTTCTACGGCCACGTCTATTACACACACACACACACACATATATATTAAAACGTAGGGTTGACGCTTTATAAAACTCACAAACACACTCTTCTTCCAGGATTATTATTCAACCAGTTTGAATAATTTAACGCTTCATCAAAGAATTATTTTAAAAAAGTCATCATCTCTTGAAAGAAATTCAGTTACAAAAATTACAATAAAAAGTTAATAATGCTTGCAAGATAAAATTTTTTTTTTTCCTTCTACCTTGTCTTTATTTTTAACCTGACCAACAATGGCGGCTAAGATGCACCAAGGAATCTAGGTATTATGACACATAAAAGAACCTGGTAAGAACAGAACATTTTCACCTGACTCAGTTATGTTATTAAGAATGAAATGATGATAATCTGACAGTGTGCGAGTTTTTTTCTTTTTTCATTTTCTTTTCAGAATGAAGAGTCCGTCTTTTTTAACTGTCGGACAAGCAAAGTGTGACCTTTTTAGGAGCGCGCGCCAAGCAGAACTGCTTTCTTCTTTTTTCCTTGTTTAATTTATTTATTTTTCTCCTGAGGTCAACGATTTCTCCCGACCTTGGTCCTGTCGCTAAGCGCAGCAGTCGGTAAAAAAATAGACTCCGCAAAAATTAAGATCTATTACCCACTCGACTGCAGTAAATTGCATCATGTTGAATGTAATTAAAACTTCGTTTTTAGCTCACCTACTAGCGAAGGCGTTAAACACCTGAATACATTAAATCAGTAAAAACAGGAGCAAACGATTTCTTCCATTTCCTTTTTTTATGTTATTAACGTGTGGAATAAAATTTAAAATATAACAGTTGAAACAACATAACTCTAAGCGAATGCAGAAATCTTTCTTTCTTCTCGAAAATAATAATAATTCTTCTGTTATTTTATTCGTATAATAATAGAATAATTCGTATTCTTATTTACAATTGAATAATTCAAAATAAAGCAAGCGATTTTGATTTAAGTTTAGAGTTTTTTAAAAAAACTTTTTTGAAATACTAAGAGTAAAAATAGTGAAGAGTGTTATTTTGCTGCAATCGTGAAAAATAGTTTTTTTTTCTTTGTGGAAGGGTTTAATTTTCTAATAAAATAATTTTAGGTAAAATATAACGCGCTTAAAAGCATTTTAAGCTGAAGCCATTGTTTTAAAAAAAGGCATTTAGTAAAAAATTATGATTGTTTTAGCACCACTAACAAATAAACATTTCTTTCAAATCAAACACTATCACGTGATTCAAAATAGTTTTCTGTTATTTAGTAGAAAAAAAGTTTATGTGGGTGTATAAAGGGAGATAAGGCTTCCCTTGTAAAATAATATACGAAAGAAAAAAATGAATTAAAAGGCCAAAACTATACAAAATTTGTAATCCTTTTTTAGCGTTGAGGAAAATAACATGTTTTGAAAGTGTTGAGTTTTTGATATCTTTACACTTTTTTGTTTTGCAGTTTAATTTTATTATCATTTTACCAAAATTTTAAACATTGATCCATATCATCACAATCTAAGATCTATTTTTGAAATATTCAATATTTCTTATAGTTATTCAATTTCCATGTACTTAAATTAAGCTTAAAGTTTATAAATGATGCATAAATTAAATAAATAGACGACTCAAGTTTCAGTCTATACTTAATAAAATATTTATGATCAAATAAATGCTCATACACAGGTGTATAATACACATTTAACATATTTTAATCGATTTACAACTTGGTTAAAAGCGGTTAGCTACAACTGTTTCACCATTCAAAATCTGTTGAATATTCGTTACAAAAGAGGAAAATGTCTTTTGATATTTAAAAAAAAAAATCTTCGTATTTTAAAAAGATAAAATAATCAAAAATTATTAAATAAAATATCTATTTTAAAAATCCTAATTATTTTTTTTAAAAGAGAATATTTTTTGTTTCTATAGTTGAAAGAGTAAATTATTCATTGCCTTTTCAGTAAGGTTTAAATTACTCCTAAACGTCTAATATTGATCCAAAGTTAAAACAACTTATTTGCAACAGGTTTTGAATGGTAATAATATAAATTAATAATTTTTTTTACATATTTTGAGAGACAATTTGTATTGATAAATGAAGATGTTACTCCAAGTCTGATAAAAGAATATCATTCATCTTATTGAATACATACTTTATCATTCACACGATCGTTTATGTTGTCGTTTATCATTCAGTGTGATTTTATCAAAACAGTTCACTGATAAAATAATACATAGTTGCTCAATCTCTATTATGGTCTTATCGTAAGCAAATAAAAATTTGTTTCACTTTTGGTTTTTGATGTATATTGCTACTTAACGTAAATTAAATGTCTTAAGGTACTCATTTCTTACATACAGTTATGCTCATACTTTTGGTATTTTGTACTTCTTTTTATCTACTTATTGGATTGCATTTTATGTAATAGGGGAAAATGCCTTCCTTGTCAATCTGAAAGCGCATAACTTTATTTTACACATCTTATCGTGCTTCTAATTGCAAAGGTTTTTAATTATCATAATAAATGGCAAAAAATTCGAATTTTTCGCTTGAAAATTCTATCACAGTAATAAAAATAGTTGCGTTTTACATCAGAATGTAAAAATTGCCAAAGAAATAAAACCAGTTAATACTCGTTTCATAAGAATAAAGCCCCCCCCCCTCCCTTTGTAAAGCATTTTATTAAACAGCTTTTGATGTCATTTAATCAACTCACCCTGATGAATGCTTTATTTTTTCCTGGAAAAGAATATTAAAATAATAATAATAATAATTTAACAGCAAATAAAATATGATATTTATAAACAGGCATCAAAATGCTTCCTGTCATAGAACATTTTAAAAATAGCGCAGTAAGATATTGTATACAAAAATCCTGATTAACTGTGTAAGGAAATCAATTATTTAAGAACATTAGGGTTACCACTGTTGAACAACTTTGTTAAAACACACACAAAATCGATCCATTACCGTTTTTGTAAAAATATTATGTTTGAATTTGATCAAAATTGTATTAGAAAAATTAACTAACCTACATGGATGATATGTCATGTGATTTATATAAAAGAAGAAGAGAGAGAGAGAGAGAAAAGATAACCTGACACGCGCTATGCATTTTTCAGAAAATCTTCAAAGGCTAGAAAACATCTAGTTATCTTTTCCTTTTCTAGCTAGAACTTAGTTCCGCGTTGATCTTAAAAATGCCTCAAGCCCTGACCAGACATTTCTTTAATCAAACATCTACGCCTTTCTGAGGATTTAAATTTTGGCTTCAAAGGGTTGAACAGCAGTGTCAAAACCATTTTGCCATCAATGCTGTTATTAATAAACTCGTACTACCTTTAGCCTACGTCCAGACTAAACAAACCCCTTTCCTGACTGGTAGAACCAGTTTCATTTTTGAAAAATATCCGCCCGTTTTATATCAAAAACTTAATACCAGGAAAGACACAGCCAACGAAAAAAAGAAAAAAGTGTAGAACTTTAATGACAACCATGCCGAAATAAGCAGTGGAACTCAAACTTACTGTATTCCGGCTTTTTTTCTACGCTTCATTGGAACACACGTCGTTCCATCCCTCCTTGAAGCTGATCATTGAAGCAACAACAGCAAAGGGGTTGTTGGACTTCTCGGTAGATGCCCCAAGCAAAGTGGTTTTCAAGGGAGGCGGAAAAATGTCGGAACGATCTGATTTTGGAAGTGAAGATTCGCTTCAAAGTGATGTTTAGGATGCGCGACGCTTCGGTGATTTAAATGCTGGAACAAAGACGATAAAGGAACAGGAGGAACATTTTGTGTAATCCTATTTAGATCTCACAACACTCAAAACAGGGAATCTATAGATTCTTAATTTACAATTATGGACGGAGCACACATATACGGACAGAAAAAATGCCTCAATTTTTATAAAAATTTGTGACATTGTAACTCATGCTTCTGTTTATAATACATTGTTTTTAAATTTTCAAAATATTTCATAAATAATTTGTTTTTCCTTTTAACATGTAAAGGGATTTACTATGGTATAGGAAATGCGTCATATTATAGGCAATTTCTACTATACATATGCTAATGGTATAGGAGAAAAATTGCGAGACACATTTTATGAAAGAAAAAATGTGTCAACTGGGATAAAAATGTGTAGTATGATAAAATAAGTGATTCTCTACAGATAGTGAAGCCATAATATAATATTAATGTTTGATACTTTTATACCTGAACAAATATTCCAAATTTGGGTTCTATTCTTTAACATTAGCCGAAAACAGCCTTAATAACAGGGTACAAAAAAGGCTCGACAATATAAGTGAGCCATCAGCAAATGTCATTTTAAACTAATGGATGTAAGCTAAGTGCAAGAGATTTTTTTTTCTTTGCGTAAGAAAAATAAATTTAGTTCTTTTTCTTGACATTTTTTAAAATAAAAATTAAAGAGTCGGAATTGATAACAATGGTCAAATTTCTTTTACTCTTTTCGAACATTTTCAGATATATTGTTCTTTTCTTAATCTCATGATATATTATGTTTCTCTGCAGTTTGTACTTTCCAAGAATCATTGGTATCGAGATAGGTACCATACACAAGAGTAGTAGAGATTTAAACCCCTCATATATCTACGGATTTTTAATTTTTACCATAGATATTGCACGATGAAACTTTCTTTAACTTTTTTTTAAGAATGTAGCCTCCTCTACACACAAGAGTGGTCTATGCACCCTACTGTCGATATATTTCGCTTAAACAGAAGTTCACAAGAAATGATAATTTTTTAATAAAAAGAAAGCATAAACAGAACTATAAAAATGTATCAAAATGTACTTTCAAACGTTAACAGGACAAAGTTATTGATGGAACATAAAAATCGCTAGTATAAGTTTGTTCTAAAAAATTTAGAATTATGTTACTTTCAATAAACTATCTAATTTTTAGTAACATTTTTCGGCATTTTTGAATCATTATTAATTAAGATAAATTTTGTTTAATTATTAGCTTTGATATATTGTTTTAAATATTTAAAATTAAATTTCCTTTTTATAAATCTGCTACATGATGTAAAAACAAAGATGAGATTCTGACGTAGTATTAAGCGAAGCCACAGAGCAACTACTCCCAAATGTACTAATTAAAAACGCTTTTAAAAATTATCGAGAAAGAACTGAATGATTTTCTAGTTATTTAACTCAAAAGTTGAAATTCTTATTTTTCTGTTTTGCAATTTTCTGTGTGTATATATATATAAACTTCTGGTGAAATCTCAACCATAATTGATTAACTGAAAAGCAAAGGCGCCAGATAAGAATAATTACAATGCTTTCACAGAATCGTGTCTACATTTTTTTTCCATTGCAAAATTTTTAATAAAGACCTTATTAATGAGAAAATAATATCTCTTTTGGATAAGCAACCTATAATTTCTTATTTTTGTAAAGAAAATTATTTTTCGATTGTTATTAAATCTCTGTCTTCATAAATCAAACTGCATTTTTAAAGATTTTTCTTTTATTGCAAGAAAATGTAATTTATAATTTTTTATTTTTTGAAGGAATCGTATATTAGTAACAGTGTATACACACATTCACACACACATATACATCACACACACATATATTGGTAAACTACAAAATCCACTTACAAAATAAATAAATGAACTATTGAAACCGAACTTATTTAGTTCAATGGATGCATAATTCAAATGAATACAATTTGTTAAATAAATAGCTTTATAAATTCTTTTTAAATATCTTTACATTTTTTCTCTTTCCATCGAATTATCAAAACAACATCTTGTACAATGGTATTATAAATCTTTTTTATACTTATACAGTTTTTTTCTCAAATCTGAACAAATTAATACTTTTTTAGCTTTTATTATATTTTATTTTATATTAGGACTAATTTTCCCTCCTTTTCTTATTTTTTAGCACAAGAATTTAATTTAATTATTATTTTTGATATCAATAATACTAATTAAATTATTGCTTTTTGCATTTTTTTTTTTTTTGCTCTGTCTTCATGAATATTATAATTACAAGAGGAAAATGAATCTACTTTGACAGGTAATATGCTAGAAACAACGTAAACTTGACAGATGAGTGTTAGAGAGATAGTGAAAAGTTGAACAAGAAAATACAAAGTATTTCTTAATACTTTATATATATATATATAGCAGTAAATAATTAAAAAAAAGACTAATAAATCCTAGGAATCTTAAGATCAGACCGGAAGAACCATATATATATATAAATATAATATATATATATAATATATATATAATAAGTTATAAGTATAATCATAACCATATCTATTAATATATAAATCTTATACGTTTATTATATACATGATATTGAATTAATCGCGAAAAATTACAAACATGCGGCATCAACATGTGTTAATGCGAAACATTATATACAACACATGTTGCACTACTTAATTTTTAATCATTTTCGACAATTTATTGGCAGCTAAGATAATAGCTTTCTAATGGCTAAAGAGTCAAGCTCTGTGAATTATTTTAAATGGAAAATTGCTGAATCCCATTTAAATATTATACACAATTGGTTTTATATTTGAAAATAAGTATAAAATGTTTGAGAACCTCCCGAATTTCATGCCTTCTTTTGTTTAATATTTTATTTTATGATTTTATAGGTGATATTAATATAAGTAGCTATTTAATTTGTATATGTACTTTTTATACATATGATTAATTCAATTAGCTATAGCTAGTTTAATTATAATTACGAGTTATCTACAAACAAGTATCGATCTTTATGTTTGACTTTAGAAAAACGATTGCTCTCATCAGTGCAGGTTTATCCATTGAACGCCCAAGGCCCCAATAAGCTGGACTTAACCAGATCCAACAGCCTCTCTCTGGATCCGCCTGTGCCAAGGGACCTGTAAATCATCTGTGCCCAGGGCCCAAAATGAGCTTAAACTGGCACTGGCTCTCATCGAAATTTTAGCATAAAATAAATTACTGACAATCAATCATTATTGTTGAAAAAATACATGGTTATCCTTACTAAGTATTCAAATTTCAAATTTATGCGTTTGAAAATAATTTTTTCCCATAGAGTTCGCAAGTTTAAATTTCCATTCAATTAAATTACAGTTCCTGTTGGATATAGTACATTTTCAAGAAACAACTTATTTTTAAAAAAATATTACATAAGCCCATGCATTCTGAGCTTGACGATGACTTCCCCCAATTCTCCCCCTTCTACACATAAATAGAAAAGAAAAAAATCTGTTATTTTACAGAGAATTGACGCAGTTGACTTGGCTACATCCTTTGAACCGGATCGAAACCAAAATTGAAGGGGAAAAAATTCCTTTACCGGAAGGATTAATTATTAGAAACAATCGTACCATCCAAGGATTATTATCGAGGAGTTAATCCTTAGAAAACTCAACATTCACAATCGATCTCAATTGCTTCTATTGGGAGTGGAAATCCCCTTCTGTTCTTTGTGCAGAATAGAACAATGAACCAATAACAAGCGTGTTCCAATGCGAAGGCCATAGGCATAGCTTGCAGGGGCTTTTTCTTTCCTTGAATTCGGACCATTATCTGTCATTCAATTCTTTCGAGATTCCAGTGTATAAAGAAATATTCCACTGTTCCAAATAAGGTACGTTCGAGGAAAAAAAATGGTCTCAATGGAGTTTACACATCATTATTTTTCAACTTAAAAAAAAAAATGGACAATTTTTTTCAGTTTGGAAGGAAATTAAGTTAATGCAGCTGTTTTTGTTGTCAACAATTATGAATATCGTTTGGCATTTTAACAGAAATGATTTGCAGTAACTGTAACTGGAGCCTATTAGAGAGACGCATTTAAAGAATACTTCCATTCGAAAAACTCTGCATCTCTTGCATGATAATGATTAAAATAACAAGCAAATAATTAATTTTAATCAAATTTTTAATTACGAACTTTGTATGTTTCCTTCTAGTCTTACACTGGAATTTTGTAAATATAGAAATTTTACTTTTATTTAGATTGGAACAATTTTTACACACACACACAAAAAAGAAAATTTTTGCTTTTATTAAAATTTAAGGTAACTTCTCACTCTCTGCTCTAAAATCACACAGAATTCAGTTCCAAAAGTAAACTACGATAATATTAAGTAGTTCGCATGTGCAATACGCGTGAAATGTTTTGACAGAATTATATTTATTAAGGAAACTGTTAAAAAGTTATGCAACATAAACTCAAAACTTAAGAAATGAAAAAATATCAGTGACTCATGTGGAGAAAAAAGATAAATTTTGGTGAGCAATCTCTCAGTTTGAGTTAAAACATAGCAAATGAAAAAATATTCACTCAACTTGTTATAATTAATATTCTGCTATGGATTAATCTACTAATTTAATTAATGTATAATCCGGCGTGTAACACGCACTTTTAACACAAAAATAAGATCGAAATTCATGGGTCTGCGTTATAGGGGGATGTAAAAATGACGGTTTAAAAACAAAGAATAGGTGAGTTTTAAAAGAACATATTTATCTCTCTCTATATATATATATTTAAATACTGGTTATTCTAAAGAAATGACAGCCTTATGAGCTTTCAATATTGGATAACTTGGAAAAGTTTGTCGTATTCGTTTTCCGTTTTATCTTCAGGCACATCGCCACAAATTTTGTTTCATCTTCAACATCACTGTTACTCTGGTTTATAAATACATAATCGTTTTCCGCATACATTT
This sequence comes from Trichonephila clavata, assembly GCA_019973975.1. Classification (NCBI taxonomy): domain Eukaryota; kingdom Metazoa; phylum Arthropoda; class Arachnida; order Araneae; family Nephilidae; genus Trichonephila; species Trichonephila clavata. The sequence goes on along the minus strand of BMAO01033281.1, from coordinate 100,242 downwards.
TGTTTCCTTTTCACCATTACTGTTACTGAAATCCATCATTTCCGTTCCATCTAGATTATTAGGTGTGCTACATTTTTTTAAAATCACTTTTTAATCATATCAAGTTTAATTTCATTCCATGATTTTATTATCCACACTCACACACTATATCTAGACTTCAAAAGATAAGAGTACCGCACAATTACATTTTAAGTTTCATCATAAAGAACGGTACGCGTGAAACGGTGAATATAACCAGAGCATAAAAAATGCAGTTTAAAAGTATAGGCGCGCGTTATATACGCCGGAACATACGGTAATATACAGTGGCGTAACGGAGAATATTATAGCCCCCCCCCCCGACAAAGTCAGGTTTTGGGACTCAAGCTAGATCTTTCAAAGGATTGCAAAACCTTTGCGAACATAGAGCAAAAGATTGCAAACATAGGCTTTAGGCCCCTTAGAATCCTCCCCCCCCCGAACCACGGAGGTTGTGGGGGTGTACATTACGCCACTGGTAATATATAAAGCTAAATATATAATATCAATTTGAGAAGATACAGAAGAGTATTAATTTGAAAAGGTTAGAGAATCTGATATTGTTAGAGTTCCATAGCCGATTAAATAGATTCTTAAATAGCAATGCTTATCAAAACTTACAAACAAATGCAAGAAGAATCTCCGGAAAAGTAAATATATATATGCCTAAATTGTGCAATTTTTGTTTTTACTAAGTCAAGATGATTTTTTTTTCAGATATTTGGTGCTTAAAAAGTTTCTTTTTTAAAAAAAATAAACTATTTTGAAACTGAGAAGAATGACGAAAGAGAAATTGTGATGATAATGTTTCTTTTTTGTTTCATATTTTATCAAAAAGGAATTTACTTCAAAGCAATCCTATCTTTTTTTCCCCTTTTGATTATCGTGTTTATTACCCAAAAGTTCACGTAAAACTTCGATCAGGACATGATACTTGTCACTTTTCTATAAATCTGTTGGAGATATAATTATGATTAATTTCAAAAATTAAGTTTTCTAAAAGAAATTATTTGTAACTGTGTGTAAATGCAGATAAAAGGCTTGAAAGCTTTACAACCAATTCTAGCAATTTGAATCACAAAATAGTCCAGATTATCACTTGTTACGTCATTTATAGAATTGTTTTCTTGAGCTTCTTTAAGTCACATCAGAAACAAAAATGCTGCAATAAATTGTCTTGAAAGTATAACAGCGTTTAAAAGAAACATTATTTGTACAACCACGAAATAGCATTTAACCCAGTTCTATAACTAGCCAAATACAAACTTTCCTTGTTGAGATCACAGCTTATGTCATGAAAAGCAATTCCATTATAATTTAAATGATCTTTAAATCGATTTTCTGTTCATAAAAATGACTCATTCTTTTCATAGAGCTTTTTGCGTGTCTGTTAAATATATTTCCCTCTGCCTGTTGTGTGGGAGTGTACAACCTTTCAAAATTATAAATAAGTTATAGCAGGAAATCTTATAACGCAACCGTCAAGCAAATATAGTATTGATACCTGTTTTTAATCTCGCTTCTTACTTTTTATTCTTTGAAACAAATAAGTATAATGTTTTTATTCCTTTTGGAACCAAACATCAACACAATGTTTTCAGACTGATGGAGTTCAGGATGTAGGAAAAAAGTACTATTTTTCATGTTGGTCGGTTGTAACTCGGTAAGCAAAATAAACATTCCATTTTCTGGCGTATGAATAAAAAGACTTGTTCGCTGTTGAAATCTCACTTTGCATGTTTTGTGGAACGATTTTCTGATGTATTTAAACTAAATCAAGCATATAGAAAGTGAGAGGCGAAATGATTACAATGTCAATGACACAAGTCGATGTACTCCACTCATGCATATCTAATTATTCAGATAGAGAAAGAAAGAAATGTCTCTGAAGCTATTAAGACCGATAACGATTGAAGTGAGTAGAAATACTAACTGTTTGGGAATCTGCTATGCATATACTTCAAGCATGCGTTCCTTGAAAAATCTCAATTATCTGCTTTTTCAAACATGATAAGTGTTTTGGTGGTTTCATTTAATTATATTTCTTTAATCAGTGCTTAGTAGGCTTGAGGTAAAAGAATTTAGTTCAATTTCTTAGATAGTTATCGTTAGAATTAATACACGAAGAGACACCTGTCAGATCATACACGTATTAGATCGAATTTTTAGAAATTAATACTGTTAAATTACAATTTTTTTAAAAAAAAGATTAGCATGAAATATGGAGTGTAATCGTTTTAATGGAATTTTTCAATGAAATTTGACGATGCCGATGATTTTCTTTATTCAGTGCAATTCAGTCTACTCAAGTCTTAAAATGAAAATTGTCAGATTAGCGAATGAGTTTTTTGTATATTTCTTACTTAATTTATATTTCTCAGTTCCATTTCCCAAATAAAAAAGGAGAATACAAAGAAATTATTTTAGAATTTTAAAAAAATTGTCAGAAAAATTTTATGAAGCATTTTTTTCGTTTATGATTTGAGCAACAATTTATCAGAGAATGCTAAATGCAGAGAATTCTATTTTCACATGATACGTTTTAATATTCTTAGATCATGAACTCAAGAACAGTTAATTCCGTAAAACACCAGTTAACTACGTTACACTAGTTACTACCAACACAATAACAGTCAAAATATTTTGTAACAATTAAAGCCTCATAAATTATAAGAATGTGCTGATTCTCAGAATTCCCTAAGTTCCTCTAATTATTAGATAATTAAAAATTAGGCACATACAGCACAACATTTGCAAAGCAAAACATCTAATCAAATTTCAAGTTATTCTATACTTGAAATATATTCCTTAATTATCACAAGTTATAATTCGTTACTCTTGTTTAATGTCTTAATTTCAAGTGATAACGAATTAATATCGGAATTTAATTTAATGCGATGCAAGATATTTGTATAAATGATTAATTTTTATTTTCAAATGGCAGGTAGTACTTTTCACTATTTTCATCAAAATTTATGTAATTCATTTGATTTATGGTTACTGATTTCAGTATCGAAAGTATTTGATTCTGAAGAAGATAAATATATCTATATATTATGCAAATAAATGAAATATGAGTTGTCATTTTTTTATTTATAAAATTGCATATTTTTCTCCAGTAAAATCCTTTGATCCTATCAGCATGATACAGTTTGTGCATTTTAATGATGGCACACGTTTCAGTGAATACTAAACAGGGATAGATACCCATCTAAAACTAGAAAGATTAAATTTGGCGTCATTAACAACTTAATTAGCATTAAAACTTCCTAATCTGCATTATTTTCCAAGGATTAACAGATTACAAACAACCAATAATCCTTTTAGTCAATCAGTTTCTCATCTTTCATCATACCTCTCCAGCAAGGAAATATTTACCTCTTCGCAGGTCCTTATTAAACACACAGAAAAATTCAGAACATGCGACGGTTGCTTTATGAAATAGCAACTGTAGCTTAACACAGTGCCAACATCGGTGAATGGCAACTCTTCACTTCCTTCCTTGTTCGGGATCCATCCAGCTGAACAATCAGGGAAGGAAGTTTTCCGGCTACAGTTCCTGCATTTGTACCGATGGTTTCCGACACAGTGCATCTGATTGGATCTCCCTTTTTTTTTTAAAAAAAAAAGCTTGACTATAATATGTTCAATGGTTGTTCCTTAACGTACTAGTCGCATATTTCATTAAAAAATTTCGTTTTAAATTAATGGCATATTAGAAGTATGGACTGGTAACGACGTATATCGTCTTTTTGTATCATGCTCGCAGAGTGCCATTGACACTTGAGCTAGTATCTAACTTTTCGTCAACAGAGAACCTTAAGGATTAGTTGGATATATCATGCATCACCTCTTTTTTACATGCGACTATTCTGCTTTTGGTCAATTCATCCTTGATTTTCTTTCCTAACAATAAGTCGTTTTTTTTCTATAGTTCGACTCTTTACGACTAGCTTGAATGACATGCTGCTATGAGACCGATCCGGCAAAATATGCTACAAGTGGTTGTAACGTTATAAATATTTCGCTGGTAAGTTTTGCTTATAGAATAAAATTTTATATTCGAAGCTCACGCGGAATGGAGACGCTCTAGTTCAGGGGTAGCTAACCCGCAGCCCGAGGACCGCATGCGGCTTGTGAGGTTCATTGAAACTGTACAAATTGCGACTATTTTGTGCAATATTTTTGTTTTTAGTGTAGTGTTTTGTAACAAATATATCCCATAACTGTTTTCTTTTAAGTACGTTGCTCCTGTTTTTATACATACTTAGAAGTGAGCAGTATAGCACTGGAGCGACCCCCCCCCTCCACGCAGCATCACGCTTGATTCCTGTTAGATTATCGAGCTGCTTATTGCTAGAGATAAGATAAGATAAAAAGAGAGAGATAAGATAAACGCGAAAATTTACAGTAACTCTTTTTTTTCACAATCAGAACCGTGACCGGAACTTTAATAACGAATAATCACAATAAGAAATAATACTCGAACATCTAGTTTTACTCGTATCATGTAATGCTCACAACTGAAAACCTTCATTTTGAATTTTAAAAAGAAATTGGTAAAAAAAATTGCCAATAGAAGTGAAAACTTAGAGCTTTTAGTATTAAAATTTGAAATTTCATAATGTTTGAATTAAAATGATCCACATCAATCTGGTTTTCACATCTATTGACACTCCGAGCAACAACTAAATGCATGTTTATATGGTTTTTTTATTATTTAAATATAATACGGGCTGTAAAGATCAGGACAAAATATAAATACAATTCAATTGAAATGACAATTAATATACTGTCATATCATTTATGGATAGTATTTGTATTCACTTAAATTTCAATGTGCTTGATTTTTAACATTATTTTAATTGTTTTCATCGTTGTCATCATTAATTTCAACAATACTTAGCCTTTTTGTACTTTCAATTATTTCATTTTGTTTTAAAAATGATATAATAGGCTTATGGTAACTAAAGTAAGAAAGGAAAATGTTTGATTTAAATTTATCTAAGTATCCTGTTAAAACCGCATTGATCGTCGTTTTATATTTTATAATACTGAGTTTTCGGTCATTGGACATTTAAATGAAATGTTTCATTTAGAAAATCAATTAGTGGTAGATTTTTATCATCTGCAAAGTTAACATTGAAGTCTCCACTTAAAATCATCGGTACATTATCATATTTTTCGCTAAATCTTTTTTCGAGTATTTCAGAACCTTCTTTTGTGTAAATATTTTCAAATACATATACATCAAATTTTCGAATAAAAATTGTTGTATCTGTCTGATAGATTTTCCAGGCGAAATATAAACGGCAACCATTAATATGTATTGCCCATTCTCGGAATCGCAACGAGCAATGCACAGTATATACACATTGAACTTTTCACTAAATCCATTCAATTTCACTTATAAGATATACACAGCACTATACGTCAGCTGTATAGCTACAGATATATTGCTATAAGCATGTCGGTGACGCGAACGCACGAGATTTCACCCATCCAAAAAGTGTCTAAGGCGAACAGCACACTGCGCGTGCGCCAGTCAGAGCATGTCGGTGACGCGAACCCATAAGATTTTACCCTACCAAAAAGTGCCCAACGCCGCTAAAGAAGTTTTCACTTCAAAAATGACTCTCAAATCTTTATGGAACACATGATCACCTAGAATCTTGCGTTCTATGCATCACTATTATTAAATCATTGCATTATTATTATTAAATTACCTACGTTTGTATGCATGAAAAAGAACGAAAACAATAATAATTATTCATTTCATTTAAATTTTCACTCCGATAAATGTTTGTAATGTGTCCAAATCTAATGTAAAGATATATATTTTTATATGCGGCCCACGGGATTATAATATTTTTCCGAAGTGATCCGCGAGTTCATTTGGGTTCGCTAAAGCTTTTTACTGAGCCACAAAACATTAGAAATTGGTTTTTGAAATTCTACGCAAAAGCATTTTATCATACGGAAGGATAACACATTCCAAATAATACTCATTCTCGCTGTAGTTATTTGAAATAATAGATTACATTGATGCCATTTATGATAAAAATAACTAAAAATAGTCATTTACGAACTTATCAAATGCTTTCTCAACTTTACGGTAATTCTTTAAATTTGTACCAGCTATGTGTACACCCCCAACAATTTAAAGATTTGAAAGGATTAAAGTAAAAATTAACAACTTTCGCCGTGTATACAGGTTGATATAATATTTTAATTAATATCTAAACTGTGATTTAAAAAATATCTATCAGCAAGATCTAACTGTATGGATTTTGAAAAAAAAATGTACAATCACCATTTTCATAAAGCAATTTTCAAAACATTTAAGAGTAAATTATCTGTTTAATTCAACTTCTGTTTTGGCATGTTTACAGGATAAAATGAGCCGATAATCTTGCTTAAACCTCAGTTCAAAACGATAAAATTTCACTTTACATGGTGTTAAATTTAGAAAAAAAATATGGACGACTTCACAGGGCCTTCAGTAAAATTCAAATATTCGTATTTTGCAAAAAGAAAAGAAAATTGATGAATATAATATTTTAAAAGGCTCGGTAATAGAGAAATTTTAAAAGTATTTTTTCTATTTAATCCTTTGAATAAGATACGTTTACACACAGTTACCATAAAAATTTATAAATATCTTAAGAATTGTACTACGCATCATTAACAATAGCTTATAATCAAATAAAGAGAAATGATTTTGAAAAGCTGAACAAAGATTAAAAATATTGCGCAGAATATATCTACAGTAAGTTGTATAAATTTAATAAAACCTGAAAAATATATCGAAAGAATTGTGGAAAAGTAGAAATCATTGATTTACAGAAATTGCATGGTAGGAAAAAGAATTTTTACTTCATTTTAAGGATACAAAATTGGTGAATTATCCTTAATAATTTCGGAAAAAATCAGTTAGCAAGTTCGTGTGAAAAGCTATTGGAAAGTGATTCATTAGCATCGAAGCAGCATAACTATGCCATTAATTGTTCGATTTTTCTCAATAGCCTATCTTTATGCTTTCCGGTTCTGAGTTCGTCGGCGAAAGGAAAAAAAAAAGCTATCATTAAGATCTAATACTTAGGTCATTAGAATTATGAATAATGAAGAGAAGTATAAGTAAAAACACCCAGAAAACATTCGGATATTTATATATTCCGTTCATGCATATTTATAGGTGAAAAAATATTACGTACACCACAAGTGATTGCTTATGTAAGTGAAACACGACTTGAAGATGAAATGCAAGCGAGAGTAAATATAATTTTTTGTCTGTCATTCAGATTAGAATATAATACTTCGTGTTTTTAGTTGTATTACTTAAAGTGTTTTGTATTTATTTTTAAAAAAAATAAGTAGCTATTGGTGCTATAGTATTATCATCATATCTGAATACTACTACTTTGCAGAGAAAATACATTAAGCTATTAGAAGGGGGGGGGAGAGAAAAAGAAATTGAACATGATTAGTTTAATGAAGCTTTACACTTTTTCAGATTCTATGTTGGAAAGTTTATTTGAGAGAAAAAAATTTTAAAAAAGGAATTTGCTTTTGTATAAAACAGAAAAAGAAGGGAAAAAAACCCACTTTCCCGTAAAATCCGGCATATAACGTGCACTTATATTTTCAAGAATCATTTTTTACTTTTTAGGTATATTCGCCGCATAAAACACGCCCCCCTTTTTTCACGCAGAAACCTGCAATGTATGTATGCAATGCTCTTATGTTTAGAAGTCATATATTCTAGGTATTTTTCTATGCTTTTTAAAAAACAACACACTTTAAGTTTATAAAATGTATCATTTCTTTTAAATAAACACTATTTTGATTTATGCAGAAATCTAATTTTCTTATGTTCATCTCTTTATTTACTTTTAAAATTATCAATTTTATACCCGGCGTATATAATGCGAACCCGTAAATTTCCATCTTATTTTTCGTGTTAATATATGCACACACACTAAAATTCATGTATTTGAAACAAAACACACAGAAATTTAGAACGCCTTTGCAGAACAGATACAGAACGAGTTTTAAACCTGTTAGATGCAGTTCTTAGTGTGGAACTTTTTTTAAAAAAAATTATTAAAAAGGTTTAGACTGGATTAATTAATTAATTTATTTTTGCTGTCAACTAAAGTCGTAGTTTTCAATCCGTTCTTGCTATGGTTATCATTATTATATGCAAACAATAAATTATTTAGGGAAAATTATTGAAAATACTATCTGATGTGATTTTCAAACAACTCGAGACATGTCTCTAAAAAAGTATTTCTTTTACCTTTTTAAGTAACAGTATATGACGTCACATTTTTTTATGCCAGTTGATCAATAAAATGCGCATGATTATGCTTTATACAGCTATACTTTAATTAAATGTAATGAACGTGTGATGTTATTATGTATCGATTTAAATACATTACCAAGCATACATATTTATGTCTCTTTTTAGACAGACAAAATACTAATAGAGTTAAGGACCAATACACAAAATGAACACTAAAGAAGCTTCTTATAATTCAGTAATCGCTAAATCGTGGATCGCGAGCTTCTATTAGCTCGCGGGAACGCCAATGTTATTAAACACAAGTCACTTATGAACACTTGTACAATTGCATTCAATTTAGCCACTAAAAAAAGCCCGATAAAAAGAGTTCCATCTTTGTCATTAAAATTAATATGTCTGATAAGGAAATCTGTTATTATATTTGCTATTTATTGCTAACTACAATTTCTTTCTGATGTACAATTCAATTTCAGTTTCCTTTTGTAATATACAGCTTAGTTAAAACCGATTTCATATTTGCTACAAATAAAAGTTTATATGCAATAAACAAATGTAAGATTTTATTTTTTTAAAAAAAAGGGTTAAATTTTCGATTGGTTACTTAAAGGGACGTTTTAAGACATGGGCCAACAGGCCCGGGTTTCTCCCTCGGGGGGGGGGGCTTGTTTTGTTCTCGACTCTGTCTTAATAAGATCATGGTCCGGATAAATTTAATGTGATCATATATTATGCCCGTACATATTCTCTGAAAACAGGGAATTTCAAACTGCATGTAAACTGCCAAAAGTGGTAAGACTGTATTATTATGTGATGACCGTTGTCCATGTCTAGTCTCGGCCTAATATTATAAACAATCATTCAACTCGTTTAGTCAAAATGGGGCTATTGGTCGAGCCGGTTTGTGCCTTCGTTTTTGAGATTATGAGTCGTGCACATTTATTTGTTTAAAATTACCGTTTGAACGAGTAATTGAAAATGCATGCTACTTTACTTGACCTCAGATAGTGCCTAATTTACATAAGGGCCCAGGGTCTCAAGGAATCTTAAGACGTCCCTGGTTTCTTACAGTAGGATTTAAAAACAATACAGCAGCTCGAAATCTTCAGGTGACCACTGCTAAAATGTATTTACGAGAAGAAAACTAACTTACAAGGTATATTGAACTTATTTACAATTCACTTTGGATTCAAATCTTCATTTTGCTTGGGATTCTTACATTAGTGCTCCACTGTTAGTAAAAATCACCAGTTGCACGAAAATTGTAAAAGGTGCCCTACACGACTGATCAAAAATAGCTTTTTCATCTTAAACCAGCTTCTACCACAAAATTAACGAACGCAGCGTGTGATTCAGATAACTAAAATAGCCTCATAATCCGATTTCTTAAGTGCGTTTCGGTTGCAGCTTATGGTAGCAATCACCTATCGAAATCGTACCTCGCCGTAAAAGCTTTCTTTGTTACTGTTTTAATTAACTCTGCCCCATTTCACATCGAGAAGCCTCATTAAAACTAAACGTCTCACTGATGACTAAGAAATCGTGGCATTTGGTCGAAAAATTCTGAACCGCGACTTTTTTTTAACACTAAAAGTGTACAGTGAAGTATTTTTGGTTAAAGGATGTGTCTCTCTCTCAAATATATATATATCATGGATGATGACTGATTTAGTAAAGATTGCGACGAATTTAGTAAAGGATTTTTCACAGCGTGGCCGGTGTTTGTTTTTTCGTATAAGGTTACTATTTATGAGGGTTGATGATGCCTGTTCATTATTATGGAGGAAGCAGTTGTCGACTTATTATTCTTCTAGTTATTCTAGTTATTCTTCTTTATTAAACATTTAACATGGAAGACATTTAGATGGACGTACTGACAAATAGACATACACACACAACACAATACACAAACACTAGCTGCAGCACACTACATGATGACAAGAGCGAAGAAGAAGGCAACGTAACCGTCTGCTCCGAGTTTTTAGACTGGCGGTGAAGGTCGTACGACTCTTTTGTAACAGGAGTCGTGATTGGATGCAAATGCGCGCGAGCAATTAGATTAAGATTAAGATTATGCGCGCGAGCAATTAGATTACGATTAAGATTATGCGCGCGAGCAATTAGATTAAGATTATAACAGTCTTGGGCGAAAGAACTAGGAAATAATTTAACGGGTAAAGTTAAAGAGAGTTAGAAGAAGTCATTACACACACACACACACACACACACACACACACACACACACACACACACACACACACACACACACACACACACACATATATATATATATATATATATATATATATATCCGATGCCAAAGAGTGTGATCGTAACTTTGAGCATATTTTCAAGCAGAGAAAACTATTCGAATTTTCATATAAATCTGTGACGTTTGATGGGCGTCTTCCATCCTTATTTTTGGGTAAAGTAATAAACACTGTGAAATATATATATACAGAACTAAACAATATTTAACTATCTTTAAGCAATCTTATCCGAACTACTGCTTCGGAAAGAAAGGAATTTCCCTCCAAAAGAATAAGGAGCGCCATCTGGCTGTTGTTTCAGAATAAAGGGAGAGTAGCTGTAAATATACAGTGTTAGAAGTATTTTTAAAATTTAAAAGTGTTCTTAAAATATGCATTTTTTTCTTCGACACGTAAAATTTGAAACCTATTTAGCATTGTAGTATGGAAGACGAAATAAGGAATACATTTTGATAGAGAGAGAGAAAATGGCTTACCCAAGTGAACAGTATATTTGAAATACACTGCACTTTAAAAGGTAAATAAGTCAAAATATATTAATGTTTTAGTCGCTAAAAGTATTCCAATTTTGGATACTACATATTGCTTAACATTATGCAAAAACAGCCACTCACGTATCGTATATATTACGAGAAAGCACTAAAACCAGAAAATTTTTGCTACACATAAAAATTATGAGTTCGAGACCTGTGAGTAAGACTTGGATAAAAATTCCCTGTTTCAAAAGTGTTGAAAAATCTAAAACATTAAAACTAATTTTTAAACACTGTACATGAATGTAAAATTTATAATTGTAAATTGGGGATAATATTAAGTTATATAGAAATAACTTACATTCTTGAATCTTGTGTCATAAAATTCTTAGAGATCTGCAGTCGGAAATTGTTGCCTAATTGTTTTGCTGTGTTGTGGTTATGTTTATGTTATGAAAAACGTATTGCTGATTCAAATCAGTAAACTCTTTAAATTGCCGAAAAATATATATTATGAAAGTGATTTTTTTTATGTAGGTCGAATGAAATCTTTAAAAAAAAAAACTTCTTTAAAAAAAATTAAATAATTAAAATTTCTTAGCTCGCGGCATTTCTGTTTATTTTATGGGTAAAAAATAATAATTTTCTTCCGTATATACTTACAAAATATTTGTCCCAATCAATATACAAAATTGAGCAATGCTACTGTTGGTATTTTATTTTTTTTTTATTAAAATCGATGAAAAGATTAAACTAAATCGTCTCAAGAATTTTAAGTGGTTTAAAAGAAAGACATTTGATAAAAGTTAGTTACTTGAAATACTAATTTTAGATCCAAATAGTAAAAAAAATATGGAAATTATGTTGTTATGCTTCACTTAATCACAAGTAAATCTAACTTTTATCTAACCCTAATAAATGTTTTATATTTCTATTTTTTACGCAATAAATATCTATGGCAAATTTTGATCGGCGCTATTGATTAAGCCTCGCTTTTTAAATTTATGTATCGTCTGCTTGTATTTGTTCATGTTGTAATTCAATGATCAATTCGTTTAAAAATTATCGTTTGGATTGCTGTCAATAGAATGCGTGAGTAAAATAAAAGGATTGGATTCTGTTTTGAATTAATATAAATGGAGCTCTATTTTTACGGTTTCTTCTATAATTTATTTTATACCAGTTACAACAATACAATTCAAGCATGTCTTGTTTTCTTAGGTTTTTACAGTTGTGTTTTTTGAAGACGTATAAGCTTTATCTGATAAAAACTATTCTCTCACCGTAAGAACTCGAAAACATGCTTTTTAGTACATGTTTAAACATTCTTCTTTTTTTTTTTTTTTGGAAAAAATTGACACACCAATTTTTTATTCATGAAATAACTGACAACATATAATTCACACTTAAGCCTAATTCTTATTTTTTTTTAAAAAAATCGTAATATTAAAAGAAAGTAGCTAGGAAGAAAAATTACAAATTCATCAATCAGAAAGAAAATTCCCAAAAAGTTATAAGTAATGGAATCAAAACTTTTCGTAAGTGAAGAAATTAAAATTTTTATAGCATAAAAAACTAATTTTTCGGAAAGAAATTCAAAAAAATTAAAAAGAAATGTATTCATTTGTCAATAAGCACAATACGTGACGTTCTAACAGGTCAATGACTTTTAAAAGAAAAAGTAAAAAAGACAGTTTTGAGAGTATCGGTTCGTTTCAAAAATAAAAAGTTAAGCCATTCCAAAGAAATAATTCTATATCATAATCAAATCTCTACATTCTAAATCAAAGGTATAATTTGCAAATAAAAAGAGGGAGAGAAGAAAAAGAAAAAAAAAGAGGATAAAGGCGCATGTTTTTCTGACGCTTCCACTAATTTTTAGCGGTTAGAACTATAATTTATAAGCCTTTTTAAAAGGCGGGGAAATTAATAAAATAAAAATCCAAGAATTTTATAAATAGTTAGCTCTCTCTCTCTCTTTTCTAATAGTTAAGTCGTAAGTATAACACTGTAATTTGGAAAAAGTTTTATCAATAAATTTACGTATTTTTAATGAAACTACGTTTTTTATTCTAAATTTAGTGTACATTTCCGAAGGAACGAAAACAAAATTAAAACTGATAATAACAATTTTATACACTTGTGAAATGTTAAAAAGAGTAATAATTTATAGTGAAATGTGCTCAAAATAATTAAATCTACACACAAGTAATTAAAATAAATTGATTATAAAAATAATTATTTCTTAAAACAAGACAAAAATTAATATTCTTCGTTTCAGTTCCTTACATATCGCAAGAAGTCCTTTTTTTATAATTAATATTTGCGAAGTATATATCAGTATTTACTGTAATTTCAGTATCTTTAAATTTAGCTTATTGCAAATATACAAAATAACTAAATTTATTTTATTATTTTAAAATAATTGTTCACACATTTTAAAAGCAAACATTTTTCTTGATAGTTTAGTATATTATATATAAGGAAAGGACATAATCAAAAAAAATTAATAACAAAGTGTGATAACACGATATTCTAAAATTTTTTTTTTTTTTTTGCGGGATCTCTTCTATAAATAAAACAAGAACATAAGATGGTTCAACATACTAAAATAAATGAAAACAAGTTATTTATCACACTTTTACTGCTTGTTTTGTAGCAATACTTTTATAAACAAGTTTATATTTGATTGATACTGTTTGTTTTGTTCGCATTTATTAAACACAAAGCTGAAGCAAAATATAAGGGATATGATTTGTAAGCTCACAAACTTTGTTTTCATTTCAGCCAAAGTAACATTTTGAGTGCCTAATAAATAACTGTGGACCTTTATTAGAAAATGATTGAGATAAAAACACTGTTGTAAGAATAGTCAAACCGAATATAAAAATAAGCTGTTGTTTACTTAAAGCAAAAATAAATGTGTGACCTTGGGGATACAATTAATAAACCATTTTACGACATTATTTGTTGTGATAAAGCAGTACTGTGGAAATTGAATTTAAAAAGGGACCTTTAAATGTACTCTTATTGTTTTTTTCACTGTTTATCCTTTTGGTTTAGGAAATGTTTATTATTTTGAATTCACTGCTTATTATTTTGTGGTTACTTAAACCATTTTTTTTTTAAAGAAAAGTTTTAAAGCATACCCTCAAACACTTATCTTTAAAGGCTGGTATAAAATAACAGTGGCAAACTTGACGAGACCTTTAAATATTTTCATATTGTATTTTGCCGCTCATTTGGTATAATGGTTAGTGACGCTGACTGCTATGCCAAGGGCTGGAGTTTGAATCCCGGGGAAGGTGCCTGTCCTGCACGGGGCACTCTAAATATTCTTCGAATCTCAAGTCATCTAGTGAAGTTGGTGGAAATCCCCTGACCATCCCCAGGGAATACTCTCTAAAAATTGGGATGGAACCGAGCCAAATCGTACTGTCACCAGCATGATGCTCAAAGTTGCGGCTAACGAAAGACGTACAACTTGCCCTTTTTTACTATGAATTCTGTGGGTCTAGATCTGACACTGTTGATCAGGTGGCATCAGAAACAAAACATATATTTTTCACTGTTTACTTTCAAGAAAATTTTTTGAGAATAACAAAAACTGGTCTTTAAAGGCAAGCACAAAATTTTTAAAAAAATAAAGGGATAAACTTTTTTTTTTAAATCTTGAGATCATTGTGTTTATTTAAGAATAGTTCAACTCACACATACGATCGCACAAGTTGGCTAAAAAAAAATCCAAACCTGTTTATAAATCACAAATAAATTTTTAAAAAAATATAATCCTTTTCAGGGATATTCCCCTAATCGTATGCCTTTAACAACTCATTATCTAATACATCAATGAACCAAAACTCCTACGGAACTTGAAAACTAGAATCTAACATAATAGATAAGTCCTTTGCACGAACAATATTGCTGAGAACATTTAAACACTCGAACAAGATACACACGCTATCATTCGTCACACAAAAATGCGACATTTTTATTCTTTCTTTTTCCATCTTTTTTTCCCATTCATTTTTGACACGGAAATGGTTCCGAATCGCTGAATTGAATTACGTCAGCTGATTAGAGAGATCCAACTTCCTCGAGCACAAAACTTCGAAAAACGAACGCATGCCTTCGAACTGTCATTCCTTGTCTCAGCGGTACTAATTACAAAATGCGCAATGAACTCCGTCTCACTTCTGTTGAGGTAGTAATCTCAATGTTTGAAATGTCACTAAACGAGGGCTGTTATCTCCACTGTTAATGCCTATTACCCTTTCAGAAAAGAGAACTGTGTGTTCTTATCTGATTTTGAGCGATTCCATTACATCACTTCAGTTCAAAAAGGGGGGAAATTATAATTGCGTCAGCAGTGATTGACGCCGCATTTCAGGAATGTTACTTATTGGGTGTCCTTAAATAAGTTCGTCTACCTGGAGTGACCTATAGGTAAAAACTAATTATTAAATTGACATATAATGTTGGGTGTGTCTTGCGAAATGTAAAACATTTTGTGGGGAAAAAATGCATTTTGACCTTTGAAAACATGATTGTAAATCAAGGTGCATTCGCATTTTTATATGGTATTACCAGAGGACTCCTAAGATATGAAGTATGCAGGCCTTATTCTGGTTTATTTACATTATTTCGCATATTGATCTGAGTACCACTTATGGATACCTTTAAGCTGATTGGTTTATTTAATTGGCGATTTGGCGCAAGGGCATTATTTAGAAAAAACTGCGCCAAAATCTCGTAAATTTGCAAAAAACATGAACTAGACAAAAACCTACAAAGAAAAATGGGACGAATTTACCATGAGAAAATTAAAAAGTATAGATAGCTAAGGCATTCCAAGAACACGCCATCCCTTTTTACTATTGACAGCAAACCTAACAGAAAATAAATATAGTTTAAAAAACTAAAAAAAAAACCCACCTTTTAAAAGTTAATCGAACTTCGTAACTGAATCTTTTATTCGCCAAATCTGGAAATGGATCTGAAATTATTCGCCAGATGCGGAATGGGATCTGAAAGTGGGAAATCGCTCATCTTGATGATCTTGATTAGGACAACGGAACAAAATTATTAAAGTATTGTATTGTCATCGGTCCTGGAAAAGTGAGCAAAATTTCGAATTAATCTGACCTTTTAAAGTGGATAAAAATTTAGCTCAAAGATTCCGTTACATACAAGTGAAGCTTATAAAAGGGTGTTAAAAATGAAAGGTTAACCAGGAACCTTTTTCTGGTAGAACACACCATGATATACTCATCATGGTACTTACGTATTATCGCATCAGTATTGGCAACATTATATGAAACGAAGCACATGGTTGCCGATTCAGCCCGAACGACATATTCGAAATCGGGGTTGCCAACTTAGCGAGTTATCTTGAACGTTGGTATTGTTGTGATAATACGTAAGTACCCACATTATTAGTATTTTTGGGATAAGTCAATGAAAGCACTAAAGTTTAGAAGTTATTTTCACTTGATGTTAGTCCCATACATGCAACACGTTTTTAAGTTCACGAAAATATCCTGATATTCATCAAAACTCATGAATTATAACACATATTCCTTTAGAGCGCCGTGTCTTTAAAATTTAAAAACAGTCGATAAACAAGTAATTTTTTTCTTTGATACCAAATTCGAAATCCATTTAGCATTACATCATAGAAGATAAAATATAATAAACATAACTTGTCTTCGAAGTTTTCATTTGGCGAAAGTGTAGAATCATAGTTTTGAAATGTTACAATTTCGTAAAACTATAATAGAAAGAAAGAAATTTTCTACAAGAAAAGGTCCAATTGATGAGTCAGAAACGCGCGCGAATATGGTAAAAAATGTCATAAAATCTGTGCTTTCATGAAGTAAAATAAGGTAACGTTTGTAGAAGATTTTCTACATGAAAAAGTATCCTGAGTTTGGATTCTATTCTTTGAACATTAAGAGAACGAATTCTAGTGATTGCAAGTGCGTATACTATCTATATACACTATTTTCACAATATATTAGATATTTTAGATTATTTTATACATAATGGGTTGCTTGATACGTATTTCTTAATAGTTTTCGACAAAATCAGTCCATTCAGGACAGAGAAATTGATTTAATATTTAATTCACATCACATCATTCAAAGATTTGAAGGTCTGAATTATTGCTCAAGAAGAAGATCATTAATGTTTTAAAGAAGTTTTTGAAAATTGTCTAAGCATTTATGGTTAAATGAGAAATCGATTATCTACATTGAATAATATGGAAAGGTTAAGAAGGAAGCTTAGGCAAATTAATAGTTCGTTTATTCTTAGAATTTAAATTATCAACTTGACTGGAAATTTCGATAAATAATAAGTTTAATTCACTTTTTGTGAACTTCCATCTTCTATTGGCCCTGGCCTATTTACAGTGAATTAGGCGAAGATACTGTAAAGTATTATTTTGATAAAAGACTTTTTAAAAAAATATTGCTCAGAGATTTCATTGAAATATTAATTTTTATTCAGTTATTCATTAGGTAAACACTTCACAATCTCTTATGTAAATTAAGATACCAATTCAATTAAAAATATTTTTACAAGAATAAAATATGCGTTTAGTAACGTTTCTATATGCTTTTGAAAGAAACCATACAGAGATTTCTCCTAAAATTGCTTTTGTAAACAAAAAGAATTGATGGAAAGCCAAAACCATAGTTTCATTTTAAATTATTATTCCGAGATGTATGCATTTTCAATAAGTTATAAATGGAGGGAAACGCGTAAATTATTTGTTTGCTCTTTTCTAGTAAATAAATAAAAGGAATGTAGGTTTTAAATTGCAAAATAAGACTTGCATCTACGATACGTAAGCCGTTTGTTAAAAAAAAATTATGATGCTATCTTTCAAAACCAATTTATTTAAAAAGAATATTTTTTTAAAAAAAGTTCTACATTCGATTTTAATTAATATATCATAAAATATTTTTTTTAGTCTATCGCAGCTCTGACCACAGATGCTTACAACAGAATAATATCACCAAAAGAAACTAATTTACGATTTAAGCCAAGTCTACAATCAAAAATCCAGAAAAAATAAAAACTTTGTTGATATTAAATATGGGCTTTTTCTTCTAATGAAAGCTTATTAATAAAAACTGGAGCATGCTGCCATCTGCACCGTATAAAATTTAAACACAAAAATAGAAAAAACCGATAAAAATTAATCAGATTGTAACAGATTATTTACCAGTTTTTTTTTATAAACAAAAGCAGGTTTATTGAAACACTGAAATGACCAATTATGTCTGATATGAGCTAAATAATTTATTTCTAGTTTGCATGTATTGAAAATGAAAATAACAAAGTAATCGACTGTCAAAGAACATATTATGTTTCACAACTTGAACATTTTTACATTTCGCAATTTTCTTTTTTAAAAAACGGCTTTGGTCACGCAAGACATCTTGAAACAAATCTTACTAAACAAATTTATTAACAATATTCACGATAGGCAGATTTATTCCTCAGATTATTAATAAAAAATGCTCTCATATATTTACTTTTGTTCCATCTTTTTAACCTACTTAATAAACATCGAGACAGACAAGTTATTAAAAAAAAAGAAGAAAAAGAAAAGCGCGACTTCCTTGATAACTTTTACTTTTGTTCCAACCTGCCACTTGTTCGAAAGTGACAATGGTTCATCAAACTATCATAATAGAGAGCGAGAGTTGAGTTGTAACATGACCACTGACTAATTGACGAAAAGAGCTCATTTCACTGGCAGCGAAACTAGTTTGTGTCTTTCAGCTGTTACAATGTTTTCTGTTGTCTGTGATTTCCCTTTGCGCAAAAAACTTCTTATACCCTATTTCAGCAACGCCAATAGCCTCCGCAAGGCTTATGTCGTTTAATATATATTGCTGAGATACTATCTTGATTGCGTTTCTCTACTCAAACAAAAGGGTCAGTTTAATCAGAATGGATAAATAGTCTTTTATAGAGAAAGACGTTCTGGTTTGGTACCTCGCTTGGCGTGAATTAATGACGAAGGCTTGTGCAAAGGATGATTTTTATTTCCTGTGTGTATGTCGGTATATGTGTTATTGTTTGGGCCACGGTAAGGTTGAATAGTTTTGGATTGCAAAGTTAGTGTTACGAAGTACATTTTCTGTTGAAATCAAGTTTGAATTTCTTGGTTAGTAAGATTTTAAGGTAGATATATTTTGAGCGAAAATGTTTATAGCTTCTGTGGTGAAAAATGTAATAATTCTTTAGTATAAGTACAATGATTACTCATTGTTCTTAAACCGCATAATATTTGAATGTTATGCATGATTGAAATTTTATTTAAGTGATTTTCCTAAAAAGTTTTTCTTTGAAAAAATCCCTGTATGTAAGTTCTAATAATATGCTTGTTTTTAAAATTCATTTGCAAGATGCTTTCAATTGTTCAGATGCTGAGATTCAGTTGCAAAATGCTTTATTTTTCTCTTTGAATCAACAGTCAGGTTTTAAATGCTGATTTAAGTTATTTTAGTACATTATCTTGGTTGTCAAAATGATGTATTAGAAAAATTTTGGTTAATATAAAATGAAAAATAAAAATATAAATACAGATATTAAAAACTTTTATGACAAGACAAATTTGGGAGAGGGACGGGAAAAATAATTTATTTCTCATTTTTTGCCGAAATATATAAAATTTTACACTTTATTTTATATTTTATGTTTAAGCCAATGTACTTCTTTATCCTTAGAGTTGAGCACATTATCGGACTTCATTACTTTCATGTACATTTTGGAGCTGATACATCGTAACGAAAATACTCTTTCTTTTCAAGGTTTTTCCAGAATAACCTACTTTAAAAGTTATACGTCTCAACTAAACATATTTTGTGAGAATTTTCAGTGTTTTTACACCTGCCATTTAATGAAATGATTATCCTTCAAAGAGTTATCTTGCTATTCAGTGAAACCGAAGATAAAACTTACAGATGTTTTCAACAAAGCATTATGTAAGCCAAAATATACAACATTATTGTTCCATAATAGTACCAGATAATATATCAAATACCTGAAGACACATGTACTATCCACAGTGGCGCACACAAGGGGGGTGTCCTAGGGGTCCGGACACTCCTCAAAGCCCTTGAGTTTTTTTTTGATTGATGGTAGTCCTATATATATATATCGTAAATTTTAATTAAGTATTTGAAATTAACAATTTATTTTATTAGTTAATGCTAATTATTAATTCAATAATTTATTTTTTACTGTTTTTTTGTTAACAAAATTGACAAAATCAGAAGAATCAATTGGTGTTGTCTTGAGGTATGATACGAGTTCGGGGACTTTCGACCATGGACACCCCCCTTGAAAAATTTTTGTGTGTGCTACTGAATATCCATCATTGTCAATCGAATGAACACGAAAGAGAAAAGTCAATTTTTGTTCAGCACATCCCTCTTTGCTTTCACTGAAGGTCTCCCTTATCACCTGAGCCTCTGCACTCCCTCTTCCCCATTGAATGGTATTTCTCAAGGTCATAAACCCACACTCCCCCTAAAAATAAGAGAATAACAATTCAACCACCACAGAAAATCCCCCACGTGTATGACCTTTTTCTCCGACCTTACTTTCGACCCTCATTAAAAAAAATCTGTAGGGTTTCCTTAGGTTTAGATTATCTTTTGGTCTGCAGTTAAACAAATAGAATCCAAACCTGCAAAACAATTTAAAAATTTTTTTTAAAAAAAAGAGTCGTATTATTAATATTATATTCTGAACTCCATATTAATTTTGGATCAGATGTATATAACGAACCTGTAGGCAGAGCATATTTCAATAATTTTTTTTTTCATATTTCGATCTAAATCAATTATTTTTCTGTATAATATATGCTGAATATTCCTCTTTTTATATATGGATACGGAGCAGCTATTTTTTCCCACGAAAAACAACACCTCTTATTAAATAAACAATTAAAAACAACAGAGTAAAGTTTTAAATACCGTCTTTATTCTAATCCAAGTCGTATTTTTTTCATTATTAATCCTACTGAAAATCGGGAGTGGATTAGAATCAAAGGTAGAAAAATTCGTTGGATGGGGGAAATCGAACATGACATTCTGCTGGTTAGAGCAATTATAGGTTCATGTATGTACTTAAAAGTTTTTAATTCTGGTAAAATAAATTAATTATCCACTTCTTATTAGTTCTCATTATAATTTTTTTATTTCGCTAATACCGGGTAACAATAAGCCATTTTAAACTATTTGTTTTAAAATTTTTTCATAAAAATATATTGAGAATTTGGGGTGCGGTTTAGATTCGAATAAATTTGGTAAGTGAAAAAAAATGTGCATTTATTCAATATTTTAAAATTTCAAAACAGTATACGGATAAATTTTGGAACGTATATATGTATCAGACACACATCTTAGACAAAAACAAACTGTAGCAAAAAAAAAAAAAATAATTAAATAATAATTTTTGTTCGATTCCCGTTTTACATAATATTTAAGATTAAGATTTAAATTCAAATCAAATATTTTTTTTATCACAAAAAGACTCTGGAATATCATCAACATATATTTACCACTACCCAAACATAAGAAATCACGATATAAAAAAAGTGCTATTCATTTATATTTGAAAATATATCTTTTTCTTTAGATTTTTTGATGGGCTGCATATTGACAACTAAGCCTTTGCAGACACGGCAAGTTCTCCAATGTGAGAGCCATTTCATGGTGGCAACGTCTAGTGGCTGCTCTTGCAACGAATTTTAACGTTTGAATTAATTTTAATTCAAGATCTCATTGGATGCTGAACATTGCAGTGATTTTATTTTGCCGAGAGCACCAGATCCAAATTGATACTCAAGGGATCTTTTACATGCGTGTCTACGATTTTTGTACCCAGAAAATCTATCGACTCGAGCCGGGATCGAACCCTCAACCTTGGGCTTACGAAGCCGGCAAGCTGTCTCTAAGTCACCGAACTGAACTTTTTCTTCAGTGAATTAGTTCAGCTGTTTGTCCCTTACATACTATTGTCAAATGGAGTTTTAGTTTCATTATATTCATGAGTAAGAAAATGCATTTGTTGAAAGTTTCTAAACTTTAGCGATGCACTTGTCACATCAAAATAAATTACATCAATTTTAGAAAATTCTTCTATTGTAAATTTCTCTTTCTATAAAATTAAGAGGTAGGGGAGGTATGTCTTAAGTGTATTCTTGCATTAAGTATTTTTTTTAAAAATTTAGTTTTTGTTTATATTTATTTTTATTTATAAAGATTTTTTTATATCGTTCATTTAAAATAGTATTCATTGAAAACTTTCCAATTAAATTGGATTGTTATGTATTTAAAAAAAGGGTATTTTAAAGTATTAAACACATGTTAAAGTATACACATTTTCTATAATAAACCAATTATAGCAAAAAATTAATGTAAAATTTTAAAAAGCCGCAGCTTTTAATTGCAAATACTATCACTATGACACACAATGAATAAAACAATTAAAAAGTTTTATAATACAGCAAAACTACATGCTTTAAATTATTTTTAAAATATTTATGTTTTAAATCGTGTATTAAAAATAATTTGCGAGCAAGAGGAAATCTAAATCAAAAACTTAAGACACTTAAGAGTTAAAAATAAAAATTAAATTGTTAATACCATTTCGAATTGTTAAATTAATAACACCCAGGAGAAATAAAGTATTAAATCAATACCAATTACACACAAAAGATAACTACCATTATGCACTTATGCATACAGTTTGCCATAATAAAACTACATAATAAATTTTTTTTGTGATCTCATATACTATCAATCTTAATTAGAAAGGTTCAATTATAATAAATCATATATAATACGGCCTGTAGCATAATACTGGAAATCAGAGTACGATATGCAAGACTAATGTTTTCCGAATCTTTTTTTGCAGCTTAACAACTCACGAAATGACCAATTGGATTTTTTTTCGATTGGTTATAATCCTATGTATATAGTACGTAAAATTTAATCAAATATTAATATTAATAACGAGAATGGTGAACTTTTGACCGTGGACGCCCCCCCCCCTGAAAAATTCCTGTGTGTGTGTTTGAAATATATACATATAATTCAAAAATATCATCATGTTCACATTTAAGATTACCGTAAAATCCAGCATACAACGCGCACTTTTAACACAAAAAAATTAGATAGAAATGTGGGTGCTCATTACACGCCAAATATAAAAATTATAACTTTAAAAATAAAAAAAAAGAGATGAGCATGAAAAAAAAAAAATAGATCTCTTACATGTATTGAAATACTGTTTATTTAAAAGGAATGACATTCCTTATGAGCTTAAAGGGCTGTGGTTCTAGAAATACACTACTTTTTCAAAAGCTTGTGATAAAACTATTATGTTTATGAGTTTCAGAATAATTAGATGCATATTACTTTTTTAAATTAGTTTAATCACAGATATTCACGGCGCAGTACAATACACTCTTATCTACAAATTCATCATATACATTCTAATAGTTGGTGTGGCATTTATATATACGGAATACTTCCGTTCAGTACAGTTATTAGTCTTCAAATGGTTGCAGTTAAATACACCACAAGAACCTCGAATAAAAATAATTTCAAAACACAAGACCATTGCACACGTACATTTAAGTTTTATTCTTAAAAAAAAGGGGGGGGGTGCGCATAAAACGGCAA
Source organism: Trichonephila clavata (assembly GCA_019973975.1). Taxonomy (NCBI): domain Eukaryota; kingdom Metazoa; phylum Arthropoda; class Arachnida; order Araneae; family Nephilidae; genus Trichonephila; species Trichonephila clavata. The sequence continues at coordinate 76,466 of BMAO01033281.1, read as the reverse complement.
AACTACTTAAAAATTAAAAAATGCAGCTTGAAAGAAAGAGGCACGTTATGCGACGGTGGGCGTTATACGCCGCATTTTGCTGTAAATCAACTTTCAAACACATAACAAATATTTTTTCTGCTTCATAAATGAGCATAAATTGTGTGTAACGTACTTATTGAAACGTTCATCAGTCAACAAGTAATACTGTCATAATATGTTTTTGAAGCTTGAAAAACCTCAAACTCTCTTAACAAAACTTAAAATAAGGCTCAGTAATAGAAAAACAAATTTTTGTAATGTCACATTATTTATCAAAGCAGTTTCTTAAAAGATTTTATCTACATTTTATCTGTTTCATTATCTTTAGATAACTAAACGTTCGTCTTATAAACCACTCCAGCAGACACAAAATTAGTATTTTCTGCCCACTTAAGAAACTCAGAATGGCAAAGCCCGTATGCAACTACTACACAAGCTTATTTGTGGAGAGCATGCTTTTAACGTCTACCAAGAACATAAACTGTAATTTTTACCTCCTTTCTATTTTTAATTGAAATGTTTTACTACTTCCCTTAATTTACATAATTTTGTTTCAAATAAATGAAGGGAATATAAAAAAATACTAACCATGACAGATATTTGTTTTTAATTCGAAATTGATAAGTCGAATGATTAGTTACAGAGTAACAATGATGTAAGTCGAGTTATCTTGAATCCCGATATAAATTTTTTGATGCAAAATGAAAAACAATTGTATGATGTCTTGACGTTCAAGTTACGAGTAAGTTATAAAAAACTGGAGGTTTTCAGTTTAATGACCGTCAGTTTATTCATTTTATTGCATCAATAATACTTCTAGAAGTCCGGGCTGCAATGTAAGGTTTTTTATTATTATTGTTTCCAGTCTCAAAAGAAACGAAAGAAAATGTACCAGACACGCAGAATGCAATAGCATTTTTACATAAAAAAAACTTTTGTGAGTCAAATATCTAATAATACCACAAGAACAATCAACCATGCACGTTCTTACATTTAGCCGGATGTTGTTAGCTCCATTTTTCTCTTGTATTCACATTTTGAAGTTTCTTAAAATTTGTCCTCTTTAAATCCTATTCAAAGTGAAATTTAATGGTTTTCTGATCGAATGTATTTTTATGGCTCTTGTGCTACTACAGAGATAATACTTTTTTATATATATTTTACTTAACATATTGGCAGCTGGAAATGAACAGTGAATGAGTCGATAATTGCAGTTAAATTGACAATGGTTCTTTTTTTTATATAGAATATTTACATAAGTAAAATTACTCATATATGGTTAAATATAATGTAGTATAGAGCAATTTAAAACTCGTTTTCCTTTCAGTAGACAATTCAATTTAAAATGAAAAATATAAATCATATTTAGTGAATATTGGCCTTTTGATGATTTGGCAACAAAAAATTAGTGGGCTCATATATTTATTATCTACGGCATTCAACCGTGGTTCAAAATAACTAGATCCTTGTCTAATGGTTCTCGTGTAGGTTTCAAATGTGACATTAACAAATAACCAATCGAATACAAACAATCACTTACTGAATTCTGTTTCGGTATACTAGTTTGAATTAATGTTGCCCCATAAAACACTAGGGCATTTTGCGACGGATCTCATAATTTAGAACTTGACTCGCGTGGCGAGAACATTATTTAAGATGGTGAAATGAAACTGTGGTGAGATACTAACTGATGACTGAATTTTATTACTATTGAGCCTTATTGTCTGATGTCTGTGTTGTGAAATTAGAAATTGAAATCACAGCTCATCACAGACCGTGGTAAGTGCAACGCAACGCATTGCCGGAGGCAGGTTCTAGCAACTGACTGATACATGTACATAGGGTGCTCAAACTGATTTGTAGGCCTAGTATTCATTACACTGTCCACAGGCATGATCTTCATTTACTTAAATTTTTATAGGTGGATCAAAAGGGTTCAAAACCTAAACTCGATCATCATCCAGATTTTCGATATTTTTTACACGGCCATTTCTAGTCTTAACTATTATATTTTTATAGAAATGACGAGTATAAAATAATACACTTGTGCTTTATGATTCTACAAAACATCATGCTAGTTATGTTGGCGATATTTTACGAAAAAAAATGTTTTGTTTAATCGTATCATTTTTAAGTAAAACGTCACTCTGAGGGGAAAAAACACATAATTCTCACAATTTTTTAGTGTAGAGCTATTGGCAATTACTTGACACACAGTTTTAGTATAACTTTAATAAAATTACAACTTTTAAATAATTTTTTCCCACCAGACAAATTATCAATTCGAAACTTAAATTTTAAAATGAAAACACGTTAAATTTTTAGTAAAAATATTGATTCACGTATGCACATAATTTTTACAGTTCACATCGAATTTTTTTAAGTTTACGTAACTAATATTCAAATTACAATACTAAAAAACACTTTTAAAATTAAAACTTTCTTGAAAAAAAAATATATTTGTGTAATTAATTCGTAAAAAAATGCTCTCATAATTTTCATAATCGTAAATGAAAAACGCGCGTGTTGAAAATTTACTTCCCAGAAAAACTATTGCAGCCCAAACATAATAAAACAAACGATTTTTTTTTATCTCAAATAATTTAATATACTCATCACAAATAATAAAATCTCTCTTTGTTTTTGTTATAATCCAGCACGCCACGCGAGAAAGAACTCATAAAATAAAACATTTTCCTGGAAGTATAATGGAACGATAATTTCACGGTGACAAACGATTCGAATGATTTTGCAATGAACGGAACAAGTCGGCAAGACACTGGACGAAAGCTAGTCAGTCGTCTAGGTAAAGAGGTTAGAACTATAAAGTCTTGTTGCTCAGACACACAATTCCTTTATCACTCATAACATGACACAAGAAAGGGGCTTATTCCAATGCATACCCGTGTATTTCCGGAAAGGTTAAAAAGAAGAAAAAAAGAACATGCAATATCTGAAAAACTTAAGACATTTCATGTTTCATTTCTGTTATAATTGTACAAATTATCAATACATCTTTCGCAATGATACGGAGGCTGTTTGCACTCCTGTGTTGTTTGAGAGTTTCATTGCTGCTTTAAAAATACACATCGTAAACATTATTTCAAGCTCTAATTCTCCGTAGGTGTTCGAGAGAATGACGTGTCTCCGAATGATTACTCGATGCCGAAGAAACTTTCCAACTTTTCGTATAGATTTCCTTAAGCGAAAGAAATTTTCTTGAAAAATCTTTCAGGAATTACCTGTGGGTCGGTCACATGAATTTCATTTGAAATTGTGGTTTGTTTGAATTTTTTTTATCGTTTCTAATCGTCAAATCATAGCCAATAACACTTTTTCACGTCTCGGGAAAAATTAAATTCGATACTTAGTGAAACAGTAATCTTAACATTAGCTCTGGGGGAAACTTTTTATCTTGTGGACTATCCAAATTATAGATTCATGATGTAATTCTTGTGAAAAAAAATATGTAATCAATTTTTTCACGTATTAAAAATACAGTTAAACGTAAAATGATTCAAACTAGTAAGTATTTTGAGAGAAATATGTGATTTTATTGGTACTTACGTATTATACTGTCGACCTATTTCGCCAAATCAAAAGACGTCACCAATTTTAAAAAATGTCTCCAAATGCTTTCATTGATATTATTATTGTGCTCGGACTCGCATGCGAATGGCTTCCACTGGCCCATATATCGGGATTTGGCGACGTCTTTTGATTTAACGATATTGGTTGACGGCATAATATGTAAGTACAATTTTATTTTGTTTTTATATGCTATCAGAAAATGGTTTCTGTTTGCTAAAAAGCCACAATCTATGTATGAAATTAAAAGTATAATACTTTACAACAGTTAACACAAAACATCATAACCTGACCGAGGTTTGAATACAGTTTTTTTTCCAGTAACCGTTTTGTAATTCTGGGTTCTGGGGTCCTGTTAATTAAATTAAAATGAGAAGCTTATAGTGAATGTATTGTGAGCTCTAGAATTAAATCGAGGCTTGATAAGCAAATAATAAATAAAACGATGAAAAGTTATATACAACATTAAGAAATTACCAAAATTATAACTTTAAATAAAAAAACAGATAAACTCAAAATTTCAAATCAGCAATCTATAGCGTACACAGACCTCTCTCATGGGGAGGGGGGAGGTACACTGTAGGAAATATGTAGTCAAGAAGGCACTGAGGGGTAATCTTTATTTTAAAAATTAAAATTCTGTTGGTCTATGAGGGGAAGGAGGTGAGCCCTCCAAACCCGAACCTTAGGTAATCTACTGACTAAAATTTAAACACATACTAATCACACACACACATTTCTATTTCTTCCAAAAATTCGCCAGTGTTACAGTTAAATTTTAAGTTACCATGTTGCTATACTTTAGCATTATGATTTGCCTTGAGCATTATTTTTGATTTTTATAAACGATAAATTATAGTTTTAAAAGAAACTAAAAAAAAAAACACCCCTTTATAATTAATCGAACTAAGTTGCAAATTAATTTTTAGTCACCAAATCTGGAAATGGGATCTGGAATTTCTCACTAGGTGTATGATGAGATCTGAAAATGGGAATCGTTAATCCTGATGTTCCTGATCAGGACAATGGAACAAAATTATTAAATTATTGTATTGTCATCGGTCCTGGACAAGTGAGCAAAATTTCGAATTAATCTAACCTTTTAAAGTGGGTAAAAATATTGAGTTCAAAGATTCCGTTACATACAAGTGAAGTTTATAAAAAAGTGTTAATAATAATTACATTTTGGATTGCAGCCACTCTACGGAAACTCATATTGTGGCTTGATAACGAAATGTAAGCAATCGAATTATTTCAGAAAAAGAGAAAATGCTTTGAAAAATGTATACGACATGAATATTTTCAGAATACTGAAAACAACCGAATATTTCAACCTGTCAGAAACTACGATCTTTGTTCCAGGAAACAGCTTTCCAGATGGGAGGGAAGATAGCACCTGTTGTCCTAATCTGTCTTAAAGATAATTTTATGACTTTTTTAAGGTACAACTTCGAAAAGATAGAAGAGAGAGAGAGAAGGATTTATAAAGCTTTCGTTGTGTCACACACCAGAGAATGCAAAAAGTAGCTGATTGTTTGAGCTATCTGATTCCTTGGAATTTCTACGCCCCAAAGAAAAGTGACTCACTTTGGAAAGCAATTACTATCAAAAGGTGATGGATTGATTTGTTCAAAGTTATACAAAACAGTCGAAGATGGTGGTCTCATTTGTTAAGTTGTACCAATCTGTCGAATTTCGGGAGTTGTTTGGGTAAAAGTCACACAAGCCAATCCAAGTTGATAGATAGTTTTACTTAATGTTATTCGAAACAGTCTAGAATGAACAACAAAAGGCCTTTAAAAAACAAATTTTTTATTTAACCCAAATGAGCCTTAAAAAATCCCCTCTAGATACCTAAAGGGAAACTCTTAAATTAGGTATTTATATGTTCTTTTAATAATTTTAATAATTGGTTAATTTGGTGTTTAAATCTTAAAAACATATATTCCTAAAAATAATAAACTTTTGGCAGAAGTATTTTCAAAAAATTAAGGGGACTTGGTACGATTTAAGCAAAAATTTTGAATTTAAGGATTTTCAAAATTTTTTTGTTTGCTTCCTATGTATGTATAATATGTAAAATAGATTTTGTGCTCAAAATTTCATAAAAAGCTAGCCGTTTAATTTTTTAAGGAAAAAGCTTAAAATTTGTGAAATAATTTTAAAATGCTACTCCTCCTACAAAAGTTTACATACACGCTTGAAATCTGATTTACAAGTACATCAACCCATGCATAACAAAAGTTGGTATGGGTTTTGCGACAACATGATTGGTTTTCGTTCAATACTTCTTTTTATGAATGCTTATTGAAAATTCCTTAAATTCCTTAAAAAAATGTGCGAATTCTGAATTCAATTATTTTTTTTAAACAATAAGTATTGCTTTGATTTAAAAATGCATACCAACTTTTGTTACATGTACTATTAGCAATGGGTAAAAAAAAATTCAAAGCATTAGGCACAATAGAAAAAAACCCTTAGCATTTTAAATGAAGACAAACTAGTTATTTGATCTTTCTCTGAGATAAGTAACTTTAAAGTTTTGATTTGCCATAGGGATGTGAATAAAAACGAACGCAAAAGCTATTATAATTCTGTGTTTTTTTAAGTTTAGAGCTTTCAAATTTTGTCAGGTTATAGAAAAGTACATGAAAAATAGTTTAAGCTAAAAAAATTAAATTTGATTTTTTGATCGATTTTTGTGAATTGAATCGTACTGTGTCTCCTTAAACCGCAATTGCTGCAGGATGAAACCATTTTTAAATGAGGGAGGTATACATAAAAAAAAGGAAAAAGACTTAGAAATACCTTAAACACAATACAAAGTGTCAATCTAGCTATTCGATTACTACTGAATGTCATGGAATTCAGTATTACGTTGTCTTTATGTACATATGCTTAGTGTCAGGCTTAATCTCTATAATTACGCAAATGAGAAAATTGTTTTAATGGATTATCTTTTATCTGCTTACAGAACGGAGAGTAGCAGGTATTGAATTAATGTGTGATTAAAACTTCTTTTTATTGTAGCTAAGAATTCATTCAATTCTTATATTATTTTGGATGTATATTTGTTTATTTTAAAGCATTCATTCATTTTCAATTATTATTTCTGATTATTTGATTTTCTAGATCTAACATAGATTCAAGTAGAAATATAGATTCGAAGCTACCGTATTATTATTAATGTTATTTTTTCAGTTGTTGTTGAAGAGAAGATATTTACAAGATCTAACAGTAACAATTTCGAAAAGAATAACTTTGTCTTTCTTTTCGATTATTGGTCTCTGTCTTATATAAATTTAAGGGGTGTTCCAATTGCAGAAAAAAAAACACAAATTATCGAAATGTTTCGTTATTATATGCAATTTATATGATTTCTTATTTGTAGTGATTAGTGTATTTTTCGAAAGATAAAGAGTTTACTTTTTCCACTACAATATTGATTTTATCGAAAAAAGTAATACAATCTTAAAATAGTTTTATTAACATTCAAATTAATTATTTAATATTACTTGGTAATAATTTAAATTATGTTACTTACAAATTCATCAAAAATTACGAAACAATTGCTGACTAAAAATAATGTCGCATTCAAAACAGAATATACTTTAACCTGACAGGTAATCAGTCAAATACTTCAATTTTTGTATTGTGTAATTGTTAATTTTTGCTGTAAAAATTAATGTACGATGAAATGAAAAAAAAAAATGAAAATTATGTACAGAGTAAGTTTAATTCGATTGAGTTATTGATTAAAAAGTAATTAATATTTTATCTTATTCTTTTAGGATAAATCATTGGGAAATATTTCATTATTAAAGAATATGCAATAAGTGTAATTATAAAAAATAGCTTTGGTTGAAATATGTATTTTTGGTTTTGAGGAAACATTTAAAACTGCACACATTAGTTAAATCATATCTTCCAATTTATACATATATATTTTACTTAATTTTTCATCTTTGTTATTCTAGGGAGGTGATTTTTAAATTCTAGAGTAAAATACTTATCAGTTGCCATCATTGAGTAAATGATCAGTCACTTAAGTCTTTTTAGAATTAAAAAAAGCAATATATGCAATCAATAGTTAAATTTTTGTATTAGTTGTATGAGAACTACACAACATATTATTAGCAAAAGGATTCACAATCTTAAAATATTGTCATTGGTAAGATCAATAGATATTTCCTTTACAGAACATATATTTAAAAAACATTTTTTACAAAAATACTAGAATCAAGCAAAAATCAGAAAATGTCAATTAAAACAATTCAAATTTAAAGCGTATGCGTGTACACTATCTTCTTTTTAACTGTCTGAACATTTTAAATCTCGAATTTTTTCGTTTAATATAAAGATTAATTTCAAAATTTAGACGAAAGAATGTATTTTTTTTTCAATGAGTTTTTCAAGTATTCCCCAATATTAATTGTTATTACATTTTGAAGATATCGTTTTATTTCTTTCAAAACATAATTAGTGACAACGCTTTTGTATATTTTTTGATGTGCTTACAATGGAAAACTGCAAAAATATCAAACTGTAAATATTAAAGAAATGAATGTAAAAAATAAGTTTATATATGCACAGAAAATAACGTTCATTTAAACACTGAACCGTGTTATAATTTTATCTACACATAATACTTTTTTCTGCTGTTCTTTATTTCGAAAACTAAATAAAAATAATACAAGATAAATTTAGAATCATATTCTCGCAGACTTCTGTTTCACATTCACACTGCAATTTGTACCCCATCCCTGTAGAGTTCTCTCCAGACATGCGCAGGTGACGTCATCTCACGCAAGTCAAGATGGCGGTGCGAAGAAACAGAAGTGGGATTCTCCCAGCAAGGTAGATAGTAAAGAAGCCACTCACGCCAGAGCAGAGATAATGCGCTAATCGCACTTGAAGCAGCTGTCCCCCTCCACTCTGATAAAAAGCGATCAGAATTATATTAAAAGTACGTTATAGGGGATGTGGGAGGACGACGACACACCTGTTGCCATCAGAGACAAAGTAAATCTCTTTTATTACAAGAGATTCACGTGTGTTGTTTCATTAAATTAAATCAATTGTTCCACGTTATTGGAATGAAATGCTCGTCGATAAATAGTTTTGGTTTTGGAATTGGTTTATAAAAGGTTTCGGAATCATAATAATGTAAATACATGGAAATTAATTGATATAAGTTCTGTAGATATAATAATATAATTTCAAAACAAATTTAGTTATCAATTTTATGTAATTAAAAAAACCTCCATATCTAAAATAACAAATTTATTTTTCATTTGAAAAGTGTTCTATTAACATATAGTTAAAGATTTTGTCATCGAACATTCACACTTGCACTTTATTTTGACACGAATAAAAAATAAACAAAAAAAATCTTATTATTTTATAAGAAATGAAAATATAGTCTGTTTACAAATCATAATAATAATACGATGCCACAATTTTTTAACTAATAAAATATGATAACTCTTTTGAAGCATTTAATTACAACATATTGCTACACCAATATCAGAGGACTGAATTTTGTAAAAATAAAGAAAAGTTACAATGGCAACTGAGACTTTTTTGAACATAATTTTTTAACTTAATCACACGATAGACATTCGTAAAAAGCAGAAAAATTAGAATAAAATAAATAATTGTAATCGTCTATAAATGTAATAAAGGAAATCAGTGATATTACGAATTTTTGCTGGTTTACATTTGGAGAAAACTTTTTTCTTATCAATAAATAAAAAAGGTAGAAAGAAGAAAATCTAATAAATAGTGATAATTTCGAGTATTAAAAAAATAAAAATGAATTATTTAATGTTTTTTTTTTTTTTTTTTTTTTTTTTTTGTTCAAAATATTAATCTTCACATTGACACTTGTAGAAATATGAAACGAGCATAGACAAAGGTCGAAATACTCATTTTGTTGAATTTTTTTAATCTCAGTTTTGTAACATAATTACATCTGAATTTTTTATTTATCTTGAAAGTGGTCGATGGTTTTATTGATAAACATCCTTAAAAAAGAATTCTAATCGCATATATAACAGGCGATACTTTCCTTAAAAAAATTCCTTTCGTGATTTCACTTTACTTTATTTACTTATCCCAAGCTATTATTTTGTAAAGCATCACAATGATGCCGCAACTCTGCTTATGGAATCGAATAAAATAAATCGGAATACAAAATTACATTATATTTTTATGTTAAGTCGTAACAGAAAAATAAATGAAAAAATTTGAAGCAATAAATTATCATTTAAAAATCAAATTTCGTTATTTATATTTTTCTTTTTTGAAAGGTATTTAATTATGTTTTGCGATTTCAAACTTCATGAAATTCACAATGGAGCCAAAAGTAAGTTTAAAAAATTCATTAAAAATATTTTAAAATTTTATCAGTTTAAAAGGAATATCACTGACATTTTAATCTCAGAAACAATTGTCGCGGACCATTTAAGCTGTGTTAAATATTTTACAGTGCAATGATTTATTTCTAAATATTTATCGAATAATTAGCAATAATTAATTTAATGTGGGCCATAAATTAGTCGTCAGTTACATTCGTTATATGAGTCAGAAGAAGAAGAATAAGAAAGTTTTACGAAAACAAATTTGAAATATTTTGGTATCTAAGGAATATCAATCGATCATTCTTTCAGAGTTCTAAAGTATGAAAGACGATACTTAGCTTTAAATAAAATAATATTCCAATGTATTTTCAATTTTTGTCTGCAGACGATTATTCGCGACTGAATGTGTTAGCAAAACCATGATTTTGAAAAAGCGTTTTTCGATATTTAGGGTCAGTTGAATTAAAATTTATATATAGATTGTTTCAAGAATATTATTACTAGGAAAAATTGTTTAAGTACAATTTTTTGAGCAAAAAATGAAGAAAGAATAGCGTATTTTAAATGATTCTAAAATAACAATATTTTGCCCATGTATAACAAGAACTTAATCAATTGAAATAATAACGGACGGTTTTTGTTAAAATTTCTCTACTCCTATTTAATAAAATATGAACAAATCCACGTCTAAATAATATATTTTAAAAAATCCTAGTTCACCCTCTGTATAGAATTATTACAGAAGCCTTTCCCATGAAAGGAGAATGTTTCGAAAATATGTCAATTCTTTCCTTTATTTTGACTAAAAATTGCATTTAAATAATTTTTTACTGTAACCATATCCTTAAAACGATTTTATACGTATTTTTAATTCAACTGGCACTAAATATCAGAAAAATTATCCTTTTATACGCTTTTTCAAGATCACGGCTCCGAAAGCAGTCAATAGACACTTCAAGCAGCATTTTAAGAATTGACGAAAAATATTTCATTAGATTTCGAATATTATGGGAGCTGAACAGCAATATTTAATTTATGGCTATTGAATGATCAATCTTTACTGTGTATGAACAATTTAGCTTTTACAGTTTAATCTAGTCGCAGAACATTTATCAACTGTTCAGGTATGATCATTCAGAAAAGTAGAACATTAAGATCAGAAACTTAATTTAAAAAAGAGTAGATTTCTAGAAGCTGAAAATAGAGAATGTTCAAAGAATGTTCCAGTATCCAACAACAATAAACAATTTAGCTTAATTGTGATGTATCATTTTCAGGAGGAAGAATAAATTTATTTAAAAAATAGACCAGTTTATAAAACTGACTAATGCGCCATTTTGAATGACGCACTTTTTGAAGGATATACATGTGAACATTCGCCTGTGTTCTATCAACTTCTACTCTCTCCCTCGTTTAAAACCTAAATAAAACAATACAAAATGTACAATAACATCTATTTTTCTTGTTTTTAAGAATTCTAAGAATAGGAGCGTCGAGATGATTGATAGACAATTTGGACAGCACACAAGAAACGACTGAAAGAACCTATTGCTGTTGAAAAAACCCGAGGCTGTTTCGATTTCGCCGGTAAATTACTTATACGACCTTTACGTAGGGGTACGTCATTTTAAACGTATCAAAATTTTACGGCAAATTTATTGCCACCTAAAGTATAGGAAAGGTGGAACGAATTTCTAAATCAACATTCGATCAATTTTTCTCTGTGATTTAAACGCGGAAAATAGAGTAATAGATCAATTAATTTTTCCAGGTGAAAACACAGACTTCGTTTTATGAAGATTGTATAATGATGGTTTAGGAGAAAAAAAAATGTTTTAGTCCACTATAGAGAAAATTATCGAAGGAAAACTTGTTTTGAGGGAACTTTTTTTCATTTTGTTTCTTTATATTGGTTCAATAATATTATATCAAACCCAAATAAATATAACAGCTATACAGGAAATCGAAACATGAAACGTCTTTCGAAATTCGTCTACAATTTCAAATTTTTCCCTTGGAAAATATTTCTTCATATTTTTAGCTCATAGATACCTTTAAAGGTTTTTCATAATCACGAGAATATAATACATATACAACGTAACTGTACTACTTTTGTGTGTGATAATTTAATATCAAACTGGACCAGCGTAATAGACAGATAGTTCTGCAAGAACAATCAATCAAATATTACTTTAGAGTTCTACAAACATTCTGTCAGTTTGTGAAGCAGAAAAAAATTAATGTGTACTTATTATTTACAGAAAATTTTTATTAAAAATACATCAATTTGTGACCAAGATTCATTAGGATTAAAAGGACAGAGATCCAATGCCAAAGGATAAAAATGATGAAATTGAAGGGGAAAAAAAAGGATTGCAGCATAAGAGAAAAATCTCCATCAATATTTATATCGAAGACAAATCAAAATATTTGGTTATTGAAGGTACAATTAATCATATTTTATTTGATAAGAATCGAAGCTAATAAACTTATTTTAAACATATCTCAGACTTTAACAGCTCTTAGTTTTACCAAGGGACCCATGGGGAATTCTATATTAGTCAATATCATCCGTAGAATTCAAGAACATCCTAAGAATTATAAATAAAAGATGTATTCAATAAAAATTTTCGAAATGGATTGATTTCAAAATGAACTTAGAAACTTGTGAGACTGTTCTACGTATTTTGCGAGTCAAATTCCCTAGAGTCTGGATATTGAACAGTTATAAAAGAACAGACAGACTGTGTGTTGCTTTTTGAATGCCTTTCATAATTTAATCACTCATTTTGATATAATCGAAAATTACTGTAACCCTTTAAAACACATATAAAATTGAACGAAGTATGGAAAATCTAAAAAAAGGAAAATAAAAAAGTGTTGAAAATATAATAAAGAAAAAAAATAATAAAACGGTGGAAGTATTTTCTAAGAACATGAATAGAAGATAAATATATATTTCTTCTCTATATTTACATAATGTATGTCAAAAATTTCAAAGGAAGGATTAAAAACTGTTTGAATTCTGGCGTCGCGGAGTTGATCAAGTTAGAAAGGGATTGAGTATTATTCATATCTTTTTCTCTAATAATTTATTTCAGTTTGAGATAAAACACACACAATATATGGACGAAATAAAAACTTAGACACTATTGATTTTACGCGAATATCATCATCTACTCAGACATGACTTGCATAAACTCATTATAACTTTTATATATTATAAATCGCTGCTGCCCTACCTTTTTTTTTTTATCACCGCGGACCGGTCAACGTTTGATAATTTTACCGCGGCCCGAAAAGGGGGAGGGGACTTTGATTGCTTATATTTTAGATTGTTTTGATTTAATAATTGTAAGTTTAATTGTATTTAAACACGCTTTCAGAATAAAATACAATTACACCAAAAATGAATATAAAGTGATTTCTATACGAAGCTGAAAAAAACCCAAGAGAAATACATCACATTAAATAAATAGCTATAATTTAATGTCCCTTGTGCGGCCCGGTACTATTTGATCCACTAACCGGTACCGGTTTGCACCCCGGGGGTTGGGGACCACTGTTATAAACACATAATATTTTATTAGTTTCGTATATACACAACTGTGAATATTAGAATGAACCAATAAAAACTAATGAATATTGCAATAATCATTTTATTGTAAAAATACATGTGTGTGTGTGATCTTTATTTATAGATAAATAATCCTTAAAATTTATAAGAAAAATTAAGTTTTTTTTTAAATTATATTTTTTCACTTTCGTACTATCAATGGAGATACTTTTTTTCGTATTAATAGTGTTTCTAGTTTCCAAGCTAAAAGATTTCTAGAAGCATTATGTTACAAAGCGTTTTTATATGACAATACTTTATATTTAACAGAATGAAGACTAGAAGATATATTTTTCTGTAATTGGTTTCTTTGCAATTTTTTTTCTATATATTTATGTTTATTTATATTACTTATTCTTTGTGAAAGTGTACGCATTCTTGTGCAAGGAGTGTCTCAATTCAAACAACATTACAAATCAAGATTTTTTAAAACTAGAAATGTTCCAGAAAGTTGCAAGGCCTAGACAACAAAAACATGAAAGTAGGCAAGGCGACCTTAAAAATAAAAACGCACCCCTCCCCCCTTTTTAGAAGATTAAATACTTTGAAGGAAATTGTTATAAAGATATTTGAATGATAATTGGCTCATATATAAATCTGTTTGACAAATAAAACATAAGAGTACGAAGATTTACTTAATAATGTATTAAATTTATATCATTGGCTTTTCTTTCTTTCTTTTTATTAAATAGTATACAAGACCAAACAAATATTGAAGCAATATCAGAACGTGAAAACTATCTTTACCACCCAAATTCATTTGTATTATAAATCTTATACACGATGCAATTTTAAAATGTAGGTGTCATAAATAGCCTTGAAAAACGCGTTTTAACAATAAATTCAATTTGATGTTTAGTTGGAAATACCTAGTTCCTTAAAAAGTAGTATAAAGGACGCCAAAGAAGTGGGATTTTCCAATTTGAATATGAGTTTCAGTAGGAAAGACATGAAAGATATTTTCGTGATGTATCTTTCATCAAACATTTTTCTGTGGAAGTAAAGAGAAATAATAGTTTCTCAAATAAAAATATTTATATTGTATCGTTTAAAACCGAAGAAAGTAAATGTTTGTTAGCTAAGAGCGCTTTCAGAAAGAAATTATTTGGTTTATCATCATGTAAATTAACGTATATTTTAAATTGCACTGCTGCTGTAACTATATAATAGTAAGAACTGAGGCATGGGAATTGAACATGGATTGACCTACCAGTAAATTTACTCCTTTTAGAGCAAAAGCACTTTTTTTGTTATATTCATCCCAACAAATTTTGAAAGGGAAATTATATTTTAAAATCTTTTCAACAAGACAGTTTGCATTTTAAAGATGAGAAAAAGAATGTCATGTAGGAATAATGATGATAACAACAATAATAATAATCATAAAAAAAGTAAAAAACAGTAGATTTTTAACGATTTTATACTTGTAATGCAATAAAAAATAAATAAATATAAAGAAAGATAAGTTGAATGAACACTGATATTTGTCAAGGTATGAGAAAAAACACAAAAGTATTCTTGTTAAAAAATCGTTCTCACTAAACTGTTTAATGTCTAAAGTTGTATTATGCAAATATTTCCCAATTAAAAATTCTTCAAAGGTATTTTTTTCAATGAAGGGAGGAGAGTAAAGGTTTTTCTGATAATATATAAATACCGAGAAAAAATTAAGGGATTTGCTACTACCTTAACATTCCTAACACTTACAACGTAGTAAAACTGTATGTTCTTCGTTTTAAAGTTAAAAGTTAAAGACAGTTGCTTAGAGTTGTTTTTCTTTATTTAATAAACCTAATTTTTCAGATATCTTGTTAATAAAATAATTTTGCGCCGGCTGTGTGGCGTGTTTGGTTTGTCTCTGGCCTTCTGCACCCAAAGTTGCGAATTCGACCCCGACGCAAGTCGGTGGATTTTCATAATGCAGAAAATCGACAGCGGCCATGCTGTATGATTATATGGCATGTAAAATATTCCTAGAGTGATTGTTTGTCTTGGGTGCTCTCGGAAAAATTAAATCCTTGAACAGGTTCACATTGTTAAGAGCTCAGGTGCCTCCCTCTGGCGAGGAAACTGGGCGTCAAAATTACTTGCGGTAATTGGTATCGCTTATATGGTGCTTGCTAAAAAAAAAGCGATACCAGCTAATGGGGAATGTACTAGGTCCGCAAAGGTTAAAATACCAATTAGCAGTCTCATTTAAAAATAAAATAATTTAATTTGTCCATAACTTATTACCTAGCTTTCGTAAAATAATAATTTTCAAATATATCCTTCATTTTCTCAATATAAAATCGTCCACCTAAATAAAGTTTCTCTTTTCGAGTTCAAACCAAGATTAGATAAGACACGACTTTATCTGCAAAGGTTTATGTAAAATTTTTAGCGCGTCTGCAAAAATGTCATTCATTTTATCTTTTAAATTAAGCTATAAGCATGGCATCAGGTGAAAGAAAACAGATATCCAGTATTTTCTCACTTAGGAATGTTGTGCGTCATTATTTTGTTTTCGAGATATATTTACAAGTATGTTCAAGTATCCGTGAACAATGCTGTAATTTCTAAATGATAATAATTCATATAAATCCCTAGTTTTTATTATCGAAAAGACTAAAAAGAGAAGAGAAAGTTAAATACAGAAGATGACAATTTAAATTGTGATACAGAAGACTTATTTGATAAACTAAACATTTTAAAATGGTATCTTTATCGTTCATTTAAGAATATTAAAAGTATCGTAAAATATTATTTAATCCTTGGTTGAGTGATGCAATATAAACTATGTTTTATTTTTTTATTTTTTGTATATCAAACTATGTTTCACGGATCCCAGGGGTTCCACGAGTCACAAAAAAAAAAAAAAAAAAATCGTGAAGAAATAAATAGTATGCGAAATGGATTAACGTTCTGTATGAAGTTTGTATAGTTACAAGTGTTTAAAGCTCACCCCCTTCCTATTCAATAAAACTGAAAATTTTATTTATATACAATAACTTTATTTTGCAACACTTTTTAAACTTTTATTATAATAAAATAAAAGAACATTAAACGTTTTAACTTTATATATATACTTCCTATTAGATTGTGAATACTCTTTTGCTTACTATCTCGAGTACCACGAAATAATTTTATACTTGTTAATTAGCACAATGACTTGAAAAACTAAATAGCTTTCTAATGGAAAATGCACCTTTTTACATTTGTGAAAAACGACACCTGTAATGAAGAAAAGGGAGCAACATATCAACAGAGATAATTTTAAAATCTCAATTTAAACAAGAACAGCTTCTAAATTTTAGGTTGAAAATTCATACAAAATACTCGGAATTTCTTAAACATTTTAATGCCATTCAGAACATTGTGTTTTAGGGAAATATATTTCTCACTGTAAGTGGCTACAGAAACAACGTATAAAAACAAATTAAACTCTGTAATCGATTGCATTTAATCTCAATAGACCTAGACTATGATAGTTTGTGCAAAAAATACTAGCATATATACCAGTTACTAAATATAATGTTCGGGTAGATGACACTTGAATCCCAAATTAATATTATTAATTAATAAATTATATTTAAGAAATATATTAAAGTTTTTTTTAATAATAAATGCAATAATTTTTTAAAAATTGCTTTTACATAAAATGTCTATAACATGCTGATCTACTTCAAATATTATTTTGAGATATATTCTTCGAAGTATGTGTATGGAATGGGGTTCTACGAAAACACTTTCTAGTTTTAGGGGTTGCATGAAAGCACCTTCAAGTTCCAGGGGTTCCGTGAGTTGAAAATGTTTGAAGACCACTGATATAATAAATTGCAGAAAAGAATAAAAATAGAAAATAACGATTGACAGAATTTAAAGAGGTTACAGTATATAAACAAAGAGTATATATATATATCTTGTAGCTCACAAAATCATACTATGACACATAAACCATTTATTTATTTTCATTAAAGAAAAAGGAATTGCACCAACGATTCATATTGTATCATGACTTATTTTGACATTTTGAGGAAAATCTCAATCATTTACCATCTTAAAGGTTAATTTTTGTCTTCCCCCAGAAAATCTTTCTCTCTCTCTCTCTCTCTTTTTTTTACGATTCACTCCCAGTTATAGGCAACGGCCCATAATTTACTCTGGTGTTGCATAAATTAAACGACAAAAATAGCTATTGACGCACTTCATTATTTTTAGAATGCACTTAAATTAAACACTAATCAATAAATTATAAACATTTTTTTTTTTGATTAATGTTTATATAGCTAAAAAAGTCAGTTTTTTATGAAACTTGCTGTCACATAGTATTAAGTAGGTATATTATATATGCTAAAATCAATGAAATTAACAGGTTAAAACTAATAATAACGAAATAAACTGGTGAATGAAAGCAATTTAATGGGAATTTATTATGTGAATAAGTTATTGTTAATAATATAAAACAATGAATGGTAAATTTAATAATACCTAATGCCAGAATTTGAAATAAATTCTGCTGGTAATAATTCTAATTTAGGTGGACAAGTATTTCAATATTGAAATTTTTACTCAAATCCTTACAAATTTAAAAACTCTTTGTAATTCTATATACAGTTAAAATAAATCGATTGTTAAAAATGTAATATTGTATTTGTAATGTAATTTGTGATTGGAATTTACTGTTGATTAGAAATGTATAATAGTATTATATTGTACTGAAAATATTTGGCAATTTTATGCCACCATACGGTGTTTATGTATAATGTAATTTGTTTGGCATAATATAAATAATGAATATATCTTATAAATAACAGTAACCATCATTATAAAGCATTTTTAACGCTGTAATAATGAAGCAGTTAACCAATGTAATTTCACACACTTTACTAAATTTTAGAGAAAAATCAATTTGTCATTTGGATGCAAAATGGCTTTAAACATCAAGTTGATGAATTTTTTTTTGTTTTTAAAATTTTTTAAATATACGCATTATATACAGCTCTCTACTTAATAAAGTTCATTTTCAAGAGCTTGATCTCAATTCATCTCATTCGCGTCACAACTGCAAAAAAAAAAAAAAAAAAAAAAATAAACCACATGGCGAAAACGCAGACACAAATTGTCTTAGCGAATGGAGACCTATCCCCACTAGAAATGGATTTTCCTATATCCTGGTTCTCATGTCTAAAGAGTAAAATACTCAATGTCTTTGACCGTTAAACCACAAAAAGTTGTCTGGTTCTCAATGCGAGAATTTTTTGAGCTGTTCATACAACGATAAGAAAATACAATGAACTGAAGTGAAAAAACGAAATTTCAAATTCTGCATAAAGCTCTTCACAGTCACTGTACTTAATCGATGAAGAATCTTAATTTTCTTTTTGGTTATATCGTAAAAATAACTTTACCTCACTATTTAAATTTTTTTTAAAAAAGTACGATCGAAAATAAATTTAATTTTCAATTGATGGAATCAATTACTCGACAGGGTAAAAAACAGTAATAAAGCGGGAAAAAAAAGATTTTTGAATTCTTTGTCGTATATATTCGACTTTGTCGTAAAGTATTCGACTACCCTAAAATTGTGTATTTCGCCAAAAATTGACAATTTATATATATATATATATATATATGTCATACTTTAAAACGCGTTTTACTCGAAATGGGTTTTTTTGGAAATGCTCAGTGATTGCTAAAAAAGTTCTGAAAATAATTAACTGAAATTTTTTGTGTATGTTCTGAATACAGTAGAAGTGTTTTAACCTTGAGATTTATCAATCCCTGTTTTATTACAAAATTTACAGTCTCTTATGTTAATATCATTACTATTTTTTAAGCAATTTCATATAATAAGTAAGATAAAGTGCTCTAGTTTTTGTAAAAATTAAAATATCTCTTATCCTGTAGGCCATTTCAAAAATGAATAACATAGCAACACATCAGAATTGAAAAATTGAAAATTTGTTCAGAAACTTTCGGTACAAAACAGGCCCGTTTATGTTATTTTTTGTAAATTTTACCCATTTTTTTCCCATTTTAGTAATTATAATTTTCTTTTTCTCTTCTTAATTTCAGCATATTTTTCTCAAAATGTATTAAACAAATCTAAAAACCACAAATAAAAAATCTATATTTCCATTTTTTTAAAAAAAGTTGTCACAAGTAGCTAGATACCTTAAAGCTAAATTTGAAAATTATTTAAAAGTACAATTTCTATTGTTTGGAAAATAAAAAATGCATCAAGCGAAACAAACCAGAATACACAACAGTTCAGAGGCGTACATAAACTTCTCTTATGTGGGAGGGGGTTACATTCTAAGAAACACTTAAACGAAAGCACCAAGGGTTATATTCTACGACAAAAATTAAAAATGTACTAGTTTATGTGAAGGATTAAGCCAGTGGCGTAACGGAGAATATTAGAGGCCCCCCCCCTGTAAAGTCAGATTTTGGGCCCCAAGCGGATCTTACAAAGGGTACGTACTTGACGTCAGTCAGGCTAAGCCCCTAGAACCCTGACCCTTCTTGCGATGGGGTGGTCGCGGGAGTGTACATTACCCCACTGGATGAACCCCCATACCCTCTTTCCTTGTGAACGCCACTGCAACAGCTTGATTTAACTGATGAAAAGTCAGGAAAACAATTTTACCTTGTAGTATTAATTTTATTATGTTTTAAAAAGTTATTTTAACTCTGATATTTTTAATCACTCCCAATAAGAAAATATAACTATCATTAACGCGGACTGAAATCATTTAACTGTCTATACAAAAATTTTAATATTTATCTACATGTTAAAGTTGTATAGAATTTGTTGGCAATCGGATATATTCTACGTTTATTTTGTTTCAAGTCTTCAGGATGTCCGAGATGCCATTTCCCATTCCAGGATCTCGGCAGGCAATTTTTCACAAAAGTAGTATGGAGAAATGACAACAATGCAGCTGCAGATAGGGCTGCTGGACAATGACTCCCCGCTTGGGTATTTTTGGTAATAGTTGTGAAATTTCAAAAGATTTCTTTTCCTGTCCAGACATATTTTTTCATGTTAAGTAAATAATTCCCAGGTTTTGCCGAAATCTCATTTTTAAATTTCGTATCAATTTAAGAATTCTGTTTTCCACATGGGATGACTTCTTGAATATATTTTAGATGTTGGGTTTTATTCTGGGGGAATAAGAGATGAATAACAATTTTTTGACAATGGTTTTAAATATTTCCATACAATTTGTGAGAACTCTTTTTTCAACAATGGAAAAAATGTTATGTTTATTTAATATCTACTAAATTGCTTTGTACATATCGGATCTTAAGCAAAAGAATTTTAATAACATTTTATAGTGTTGGAAAATTTTGTTGGGGAAAATTTTGTGAAAAGGCAACTACAGGGTGTTACCATACAATATTTATCTTATAATCAATATTTATTTAATGAAGCAAATTCGTTAAAATTTTTTAATAAAATTCCATTATGTCATTACTTTTCTATATATGTTGAATCGTCTGATTTTTTTTTCTTAGTTTAAGTTTCATAAGGTCACAGCTCAAAGATCAAATGACTTTTATAATGTCCCAAAATTTCAATTATTAATTGTCAGAGTAAGATGTATGTGTTATATAATAGCAAAAATATTATGATACCAATATTTTCCTAAAAATCTTCTAGACTTTTTATAGCAAAAATTAGTTTAAATTTTGTTGTTAAGTTTTTGTGAACACTAAGATATTACAAATGAAATATATGATCTGCCTAAACTTTGAAATAAAGACATACTTAACAAAAACAGCTAAAATTTCAATTTTTTTTTAAAAATTCAAAAAATCATTTCCTTAAAAATTTGTGAAAGCTCAAAAAATAACATTTATTTAGCCTTTATTTTTGATACAGTTATTATACTGTTTTGTAAATATCGTCTTTGGTTAATGTCACGTTCTACTCCTGAAATCTTTCTCTAAGCAATTACCTATTACAAATAGACTGAATTTAATTTTTGAAAAATGTAACGTAAGAGATTTTGCTATAAGCCAAATAATGTTTAAAGCATTATCAAAGATATTGTACAAAAATATTTCACAAATATATATATTTTTTAAGTTTAACAGTTGTAAACAAACTTGGATTAGAAATATTGATGAAAATTGGTATACATTTTGAAACATTGCATATGTATATGTACATTAACAGATAAATAATCTTTTTTTTGATGTAATAAAATTATTACTTACTGAATCAAATATTTTGTTACATTTCTGAATGTATGGATATAAGATTAAAATTTATTTTTGTTCTACTCTTTTAACTTCATCAAAGGTACTCAAAAAATTATATCAGGTTCAATACTTTTGAAAGAATTTTGCAGGAATGGAATGAATGTGCTCCAAAATTAGAAATTAGTAAATAAAATGTTAGTATGTGTGGCTTCCATTTCAATCAAAACAGAATAAAATATCTGTATTCCAATTGCATAAAACTAAAAAGATTTTTTTCTTTTTCAAAAATTTCTCAAGGAAATTCTCCCTTCATTCCCCCGATATTTTTATAGAGAAAAAAAAGTTATTTTGGAATAATTCTTAAGCAATTCCTTTAAAAAAAATGATTATTTTTTCATAATAAACAGTTTATTAAGGAATTTTTTAATCGTATTTTCACGTAACTCAGTATTAATATCTTTTATTCTTATTTTCGAGTGATGTTCTATTATACGAAATACTTGATTAAAATAAATTAGTAATAATAATAAATGTATTTGTGTTCATTTTATTCTTTTGCTCATTACAGCGTTCTGTAAGAATCATAAGTTAATATAAAGCCAGTTTTGAATTATTTAATGTAAAAAAAAATTAATTTTCTAGCCTTATTCAAATTTGAAAGATAGTTGCTACTTAATTAAAAAATTACTAAATGTTTATTAAATAAGTTATAA
This sequence comes from Trichonephila clavata, assembly GCA_019973975.1. Lineage (NCBI taxonomy): Eukaryota > Metazoa > Arthropoda > Arachnida > Araneae > Nephilidae > Trichonephila > Trichonephila clavata. Next base: position 53,973 of record BMAO01033281.1, on the reverse strand, counting down.
ACTATTTTCAACAATGAAAACAAGCATACCATTCATTCTACAAGAAATCTGCCAGAATGCTTGTTGCAAACGAATTCCATTACTCAAAAAGTACCATACGGTATATGTTTAAGCTCATTAAATTATAAACACATTCAGAATTTTGACACCTATACAGTTAAAAACATTCGAACAAAAATAGAAATATCCATTGTCGTTTGTACGGAAACTGATTCCAATTCCAGTTCCATATGTTTATATATCGCTTTTGAAAAAGAACTGCAGCGTGCTGCGCAGGTGCAAAATATATTATTAAAACAGAAGACATTCTTACCTTTGTGTTAGTGAGATCCACCACCACCCAAGAAAAAAGGACGATTTCTTGTTCATCGCATCCAAGCTCTTCATGTAGCCCCGCCGTCACAGTATAGATAGCAATTAAATACTTTGCCATCACCAAAAGAGTTTATTTTTTCTTAAAAAAATAAATTACAAAAACCCTATTAAAATGCGCTTTACACCTTCACCCTGGTGCCTTTTACCCGGGTACCGCCAGTATGTCAGAAAAAAAAGGGGGGAAAGAAAACGAAATATAAATAAATAACACTACAAACTGCGACCGAACCAAAAACCATCCACACACCTTCAACCAGTACCTCAACCCTGAGCACTGAATCTAAAATACTGCATTCGTATAACCGACAGGTAAAATGAGTTTATTCCCTTCAAATATTCCCCACGAGGATTTTTTTGTTTTATTTTTCCCTCGTACAGGTAGCCGAGAACCTGTTGCTCAACTTTGAGGTCTGTTTTCCTCGTGCGGTAGAATTTTCGTTAGACTAGTAGGGTTTTGCTGCCATCGACGCGTGTGAGAATTTTTGAAAAATTATCTCGCTTGTATAGTTATTGAATTTTTATCTAATATCACCCAATTTTGTGACTAAATGCAAATTTAGTTCAGGTTATACCTTTGGCTAAATAGCTAATTAAAATTATCGTGTATTATTTTTATTTTTAGACAGATTTGGCTGGCAACTGTATATTTTTTGTGACTGTTGTCACACGATTTTTTTAAAAGGCTTTCGTAACTGGTGGAAATTTTTTCACGGAATAGGAAAGGGAACCAAAAGCAATAATTTCCAAATGAAATTATCTCAAACTAAAAATTGACTATACTATGCAGGTGATAAAAATGGAAGAAATGAGTAAAGGATTTGTCACACAAAACAATTAGTAATACGATATACCAATTAGCATTTTTAAAAAATGACAATAAACATCTGCAATTTAGTTCATAATAGAAGAATAAATTGTTTTACTTTGAAATCTATATTTTTTAATATTATAAAATAACTTTGCTTCTTTTCCAAATACATGATATGCATAGCGAAACTGTGGTTGCAATGTTCTCGCCTGAATGCCTAAAGGTGTGGGAGGATTGGAAGGAACACTAGCCATAATTCAACAAAACAATCTAGTTTATTCACAATATTAATTACCACACAAATTCAATCGATCCAGTCTAAGAGATGCACCCAATTAATCACTATGCAGACAATAAACGAGATAAGCGAGATAGAAAACTTTAATATTAACTACACTTACTCAAGGCGATAACTTTGACTTTTTAGCTATTTAATCTGGATTTAATCCCAGTGAAAATTCGTCACCTTCAGTAATTCAATTATCAAATATTAAATATCCACGATTTCACATTCAATTTGATTAATCTCTGCTCCGATAGCAGTCTATCCTATCTCTTTCTCTAACATGAAAACTTAAGACTATATATAGTAGTCTTAATTAACATAATCACGTATTTTTCTTCGAAGAGGAGTTTTATAATAAAATAATTTTTAAAGAGATAAGAAATTCCCCCAAAAGACTATTAGTAGAAGGAGCGTGTGTGTGTGGATAAATCCGTTATATATGTATAATATATTTTATATAAAATTAATTGTATATGTCTGGGTTGTACTTTTATTTTCTATAATTGTTAAAACAATATTTAGAGTTTTTAAATGTATATATATATAGACTTAATGTTATTTTATCATAACTTACTAATTTTATGCTTTACTGGTATATTACTTTCTGTCGCGTGGGGAAAATGGTTATCGCTGTACTCACGTGGTAAGCTTTTTCATCTAATTGTTTTTAAAATATACTAGTAATTATATTATAGGCTATAACTTTGTCGTTTTACATTAATAGATTGTAGTTTTATTTGTAATAGCTAAAAGTTCTCTTGACATTTCTTTCTTTCCCTATGGCCCAGAGTATTGGCAAATACAGGTGAAGGTTGGCTAGCCGCAAAACTTTGCCCCCTTGAGGGCGTTTGAGGCTTTCAAGGGGGCAGTAAGAGACTCAGAGAAAATTAGGGGGCGTTGAGATGGCACGAAGGGGCTTGGGCAGATTAACCGAATATAGTCTAAAAAAGACTAAAAAAACACGCTGATTATGTACTAACAAAGGTAAATTTTAATACTGTTTACTTTATGTTGATTATATGTTTTTTTATCATTTCAATATCACATGTACAAAAATTCACATATTTCGGTAGACCTACATTAAATTGAATGATATAGTGCATTTTAATTTCTGTAGTGCACGTGTTGTCTTTGTGAGCAATAAGAGAAATGTTTCGTCCACTGTATTTCATTACGTATATTATCCAAGAAACACAATTAAATATGTTAACTAGGAATTATATCGTGTGATTCTTTAAATGCTGAAACTCTCAATTTATATTTATTTTAAAAGCAATAGTGAATTACTTCGTATCATCTCAAAAACCCTGCCTTTCTTTATAACAGATAAGCTAAAACTTTTTTTCCATTCTTGAAGAAATTCAGTAGCGTTTCAATTCAAATAATATTCTACCTATGACTAAAATATATAATATTACACGTTTAAATATATTTGTGGTAATAGCTATTTCAGATTCGCAAGTAAAAAAATTGGGGCTTTAGAAAAAAAATTAAATAAAAAAATATATTCTATTAGCAGTAAAATATTTTTTAAAATTTAACTCTTGTTTTCACCATGTATGTACACACTTATTTCTCTGGAAGGGAGGGGGCGGTATCGAAATATTTTCTAGAAAAGGGGGGACCAGTTCAAAAAAGATTGGGAACTTATGCGCTACAGGAACACAACGAGTGGTTTTCCTTTTTTATCTATGGTGTTGGACTCACTCATTAATTATTCTTTAATTAATTAATTAATATTTGAAAAAACTGTATTAACATCAAGTGCACCCACTACTAGTTTTAAAAAATGTCTTTAAACTTGGGTGGATGAATAAAAACTATTTACAGGGAGAGTGTAAACAAATAGTGGGAATTGAAAAATAATTAAAATATCCTTCATATACAACAAAACAGGTTTTTCATTCAAGAATATTTGTTGCTATAAGATTTATATTGGTATTGAGAAAAAACACTTTCATTATTTCATTTGCGTTTTATTATTTTTTTTCGTTTGCGTGAGTATATATTGATAGGAATGCATGGATGCATAAACATTCTTGATATTTTAAAAGTAAACGATTTACTTGAGTTTAAAATAAGTATTTTTTCTTAGAATGTTCAAACATTTGCATTAAAGAGTGATAAACTTTCATTAATGAAGCTTAATATGATAGGAATCAATTATGATTTAAACTCTTTGGAATGTTCGTACATTAATGTAAAGGAATTAATTTGACACACACACACACACACACACACACACACACACACACACACACACACACACACACACACACACACACACACACACACACACACACACACACACACACACACACACACATCCTTATATATGCACTCAAAAGCACCCTTCCTTATGTATATGCACAAAGGGTATCATCCTTATATATGCACACAAAGGGCCCCTTCTTTATGCATATGCACAAAAGGTATCATCTTTACATATGCACACAAAAGGCTCCTTTATGTATATGCATATAAAGGATATCATCTTTATATATGCACAAAAAGAGTCCCTTCTTTATGTATATCCGCAAAGGGTTCCTTTATGTATATGCACAAAAGGTGTTATCCTTATATATGCACTCAAAGGGCATCTTCCTGATATGTGCACAAGAAAGATTCCTTCTTTATGTGTAAGTACAAAGGTACCATCCTTATGTGTGAACACAAAACATACCTTCTCTATGTATGAGCGCACAACACATCTTCCTTATGTATGTGCACAAAACACACCTTCCTATGTACGTGCACAAAACACACCTTCTTTATGTAAGTGCACAAAACACACCTTCCATGTAAGTGCACAAAACACACCTTCCTTATGTAAGTGCACAAAACACACCTTCCTTATGTAAGTGCACAAAACACACCTTTCTTGTATATATGCTCGAAACCCAGCGCGTTTTTAAATATATTTGTGCGAAAAGGATACTGTGGCTCTAATATCACTAAAATTTGTATAAGCTATATTCAAATTATTTTATTTTTATGATTTGAAAGAGCAATAACAAATGGAAAAATAAACCAGATCAAAGTAATATTGTTTTCACACACACATACCCGTGCGAACGCACAAGAGAAATTAATTTTCAATATAAATCTAGAAATATTAACGTTTTTCAAGAGAAGTTAATGTCAAGAGAAGTTAAGGGTATGTCAAAGGGAATAGGGAATATCAATAAATACGTTAAACCCATGATTATAAAAATTTTACATGATAAAGTTGATAGCTATGTATTGAAATTCTCAAATAATCCAATTTTATAATCAAATCTGAATTTTTTATGGTTAGCATTGCATATTTCAGAAATGGATATATCTTTAAAAAAATAAGTAACTCATAAAATATAAAGCACCAGACTTTAAGAAATAAAGCTAAATACATTAATTTAATTAATTCTTAGAAAAATTTTGAAGAGGTTTTTGTATTATGTTACAGAAAATTATGTTTATTATTATGTTTCAAACTTGAAACATATTTTTTGATATTAGAAAACATTACTAACAACAATCCCAATTAACAAAACATATGCCTAAAATTATACACCTGAAAATATTGAGGATTCAAACTAACATTAGAAGCATATTAAGTACTCAAATGTAAGAATGCTTATATACTTCAATAAAATCAGAATAACATTTATTTCGAAATATTTTTTTGCAGGAATTCCTACTAGAATATGTAATATAAATACTAATATAATGAAATATAAACACTAAAAGAAGAAAAAGCTGTGTGTACAAAAGATTAATAAGCGAAGAGTTTCGGATACCACAGGGAAAGAAAACCGTCGTTTCTTAAAATATATGACTAGCATTAATGCTTTTCTTTCTGGTTAATTAATTATAATTTATTGTAGATTGAAGTTTTTTTTTATACCACAATATTTTAGAAAAAAAAATGACTGAAAATATCGATTAGTTTAAAAAAATTACTTTATTGGGAACTAATTTTTTTAGTAAATCTTCGAATTTATGAATAAAATAAAACATGAAATGTAATTTATGCATGTATACACTGAAGTGCTAATGAATTAGGGCTAGCAAGGGCTTTGCAAATTGTGTAGTGCTGCGCATCATTTATGCGCAAGTGAGGACGCTGTGGTAACTGCACATATAAGGTGTACTGTGGTTGTTCTGAATTAGTTGTTGGAATTGCCAGTACGGGTAAACTGCCTGAATTAGATGCCTTCGATCGAGGACAAATTTAAGGTGCACGATGCATGGGCCATTCATTCAATTTCCGAAATCGTCAGATTGCTATGGTTTTTCAAGGTCGACAGTGTCAAGAGGACCAAGAATACATGGATGGCGGACAAAAAACTAGTGATAGGGCAAACTGCAAAGGACAATTAGCCTTGACAGTGCGTGGTGAGAGAACGCTCAGGCGTATTATACGTAACCAAACATTAGCTCAAATTACTACCCAGTTGAATGACGGTACCAGTCGTACAGTCAGTAAACGCAGACTGTGCAACGCTCGCTTCACCGTATGGGTTTCGGAAGCTGTCGACCTACGAGAGTACCATTGCTCAATGCTCGCCATCGTGCTGCACGTCTTTCCTGGGCAAGAGAGTGCATATACTGGAGTGTGTAGAGGACTGGAAACGAGTAGCATGGATTGATGATTCTCCATTCCGACTACCTTATGATCAACCCTCACCTATAGCAAAAAGCTCATTAAGAGACAAAACCATAACACTCGCACGACTGATGAGGAAGTATATCAACACTGTGTGACCTAGATAGTATAGGCAGTGTAGCGACATGATTTGAACTGATTGATCATATTCCAATAAACGTTAAATCGTTATAGCTCTGGGTCTAGGAACATTGATTTCAGAAACGGCACGCTTACTGGACTGCTCATGCTCAGTCGTTTTGAGTTAAAGTGGTACATGGATAGTGCTGTCAGATACTGGAAAAGTCTGGCCAAGAACAGAACAGCCTGGAATAGAATTCTTAGGAAGACCAAGGCCCACCCTGAGCTGTCATGCCATTCAGAAAGAAAGGTATGGATAATGAAATGACAAGTTATACCGGGGATGGTGCATTGATTCTAGGAAAGAGTGGAGACTATTACGCATTGTTTAACTCACAGAGCAGTGTACATTGCTGCGTATGGGCTTGTGCAGCCATTGTCCAAATAGTGTCCCTCACTGACGGCACATCATTGCCAACACCGTTGAAATGGGTGATAGAACATCGACATTGAACTGTGGAAAACTAGAAGAAAGTTGCCAGGTTTCACGAATCCTGTTTTCTAGTTAATCACATAGACGGCGAGCCATGCATTCCTCGATTTTCAGCACAACCTTGGCTCCTAAGTCCCAAAGCATGGATATAAAGCAAATGACAGTGGCGTTATAACTTTAGGATGCCTTAATTTAACACTTTATAATCCATCATGCTCATAAAACAATCCTTGACGTCTGTGAGCATTATGAACATCATTGTAGACCAGAGGTAACCCTTCATGAGAACATTGTTCTCAGCGAGAGATGACGTTTACCAACAGGATAAGGGTCGATTCATCAGGGAGTAATTCAAGGATTCTGATGAATTTCAAGCCTTGTCTTGGATTCAGGATTCACCTTACATGATTTAACAGAGCATTTGTGGTTCCATCAGGTAAACCTAATTCGCACTATCACACTACTACATCGCAGTGTGCTGGAATGCAAGAATAACACGAGTGCCTGGTATAGTGGCATAACGGAGAACATTAGCCCCCTCCCCAGCGAAGTCTGGTTTTGGGCCCTAAGCCGAATCTTATAAAGGATTGCAAAACCATATATACTTGATGTCAGTCTGGCTTTGAGCCCCCTAGTGCCCCCTAGAGCTTTGCGGGGTTGCGGGGGTGTACGCTACGCCACTGGTCTGGTACCAGATACCTCATACTTTATATCCTGACTTGTCAAGTCATTGACTCACCTGGTATTGGCAGTTTTGAGGGCGAAAGATGGTCTGATATTAAACAGCTGGGAATAACGTAATGGCTGCTCACTGAATATATATATATAGCATAGTATACTGCTGTTTGTTATATATATATATATATATCTTTCGTATATATATAGGTAGGCAAAGAGATATACAAACAGCTATAAATCTCAATCTCATACTTCTTTTTTTTAAAAAAAATTTAAACTAATTTAAATCATGAAAACCAACCAAAAAAAAAATTAAAGAATTAGTGGTTTTATTTATTACTGACAAGGATTTTTTTTTTACCTCATGAAATATTTTAATATATTACATGTATCAGTGATAAAACAACTTAAGATAATTTTAACAGATTAAGGTTAAAAATGATTCTTTACTGATTTCTTGTCAAACAAAAAATTATTGCTAAATTACAATATATTCGAAAAACGGAAATGAAATTAATTAACGTATGAAAAAACCGGATACACCCTCAACATTTTAAGTTATTTAAATAAATATTTCTAAAATCGTCTTTCTTTTTTAAAAAAATTCTGAACTATACTTGGTAAATTCTTGTTTATTAATTAAAAATGAACTTCGAGATCGAAAAATTTTTACTTTAGAAAACATTTTTTATAAGTGTGGGTAGAAAAAAAAAGTTTTTAAAAGAAAATTTTAAAAAATCAATTTAATGTTGTTAGAATAATACAAATTTGTATATCTCTTTTAACTAAATTATTTTTATATTTTATTAATGACAAATTATTTAAAAAATACAACATTTTTAACACAAAATGGTATTTATTATATTTTTACTAATTTTTTTTATTTTGTGTCATCCATTTTTCTTGTATATGAAATTTTAACAACAGAATGGAAGAAAATAAGGCAACAAAAGTGCTCATAAAATGCATTTAATTTTCAGTGCAAGAATAAAAAATGGCTAGTTCATATCCAAAAAATAAACCTGTACAGCAGTGCTTCTCAAACTTTCGATATTGGTGACCCACTTGTCAATCATAATTTTCATCGCGTCCCCCTCATACAATGACAATGTATAAAATGCAACTATTAATGTACTTTTACGCTGAAGATACAATACGACTTTATTTATTAACCGTACAAAATATCAATATAAGCATTAAATTTTTCATATGTTATTTTTAAGTAATAAATATTTTAAGTTACATTTTAGTAATAGGATAAGCATTATGCTACTTTTCATAGTTAAGAATGTATTTATATTTTGCTTCCTTTAGTAAATTAATAATTTTTTGAAATAATATCTTTTATCTTCGATTTTTCGAAATGCTCGCCCCCTCCCCTCCCATGTAGGATTATTATTACGCTTTCAAGGGTGGTGCGCCTCACAGTTTGAAAAACGCTGCTATGAAGTATTACATTTTTAATTATGGAAATCTCTTCTGCTTTTACCAGCAGCGTCGCAATATTATGCTATTTTTTGCGATAAACACCATTTAGATATAACTTTCAATGGACTCGATTCATCTGACGTCATAATCACATGGTAATACGCTTAACAAATTCTCACGTGTTGGATTCGACTGAGTATTTTGGCGGCATTTTCGTATTTGCATGTTCTTTCATATAACAAAATAAAATCCTTTCTTTCCTTTAATTAAAAAAATTATATTTTTATGCATTATTGATAGCTTTACAATTTTTTTTTTAAATTTCACATCAAGATTTCTTTATTTTTATTGCAAAATTACAATTTGTAAAATCTCGGAACACCTATCGCTAAACTAAGATGCTTGGCTATCGTTTCCGGTCGCCAAAAACACTTATCACTAAAATAAGTTGCTTGGCGATCGATTCCGATCGCCAAAAAAATTGACATCGACAAAGACCTCCCTATTCTATGCTTTAACGCTTAACTCTTAAGTATAAAGGATTTTGTTCAACTGAATGATCCATAATTTTTTGAAACAATGTGGCTGGCAAACTAATTACTAAACCTAAAAGTATACAAAAACACAAGACATGAGGTCAAATAACAGAAGTATAAGCTAAGCTTAAATCTAATACTGTAAACTAAAATTTTCTATATATTTAATAACTATACAAAAAGCAAAAGTCTAGAAAGTATACTAAAAATATGTAAAGTACTAAAAAAAATTTAAAGAATATAAAATTTTGATGTAAGCAAAATCGGCGGTTCGTACACAGCCACAAGTGTAATACGATTAGCTGTTATTGTTTATTTGATAATCACGTGACAATCGCTAAACGGTCACAGTGTCGACGAATCGACCCCCATTGCTTACTAGCTTTATTGGAGAATAAATCGATACGTGGAGTTGATTTGATCTTTTAAGGACAAATAAAACATCAATTTTCTTAAGTCTTTAGAAATTAGATGGAACTTTTCGAAAAGTGTATGTTCTTACATTTTTGAAATTTTGCCTCTTATTCCTAATACGCGTAATAAAATAGAAGAAAAGGTCAAATATTCTCTAATATAAATTGTAGAAAGATTATGAGAATACAGATGATCTTCTACTTTTATTAATAATTAACTCTGAAAAATATATTAAAATGAAAATTTTCTCTTGAAATTCAAATCAGATGGCCGTTAAACTAACGTTGTTTAACTAATTATTGTTCCTCCATAAGCTGCATAAGGGCTATTAGTGACGAACTTCATTATTTTGAACAGCAAACGAACAACGAGAAAGATGATAAATCAGCCTTAATCCCTTTCCTTCCATACCATGCCATACCAGGCCGTGGAGTCGTGGCCACCATGTTATGAGTTCGAGCCTAGCGCCGCTGAAGACCTGCCTTGTAGAGGGGCTCATGCAAGTTAAATCTGTCGGGGCTCAAACGTCCTCCCGTTGGTGTGATGTGGAAGTTAGGAAAGGAAGGGGGTGCCAGTGTAAGCTCAGATGTCGTCCTCTTCACTTGACCATGGTTCGAAATCACGAGGACGCCTCGTGTAACTGAATAGGGCCACGTTAATATTCACTCACTCACTCCATGCCATACCATGTGGCGACTTTGATGCCTTGTTCTATGTAGATTACAACAGCCTCATTATTTCACACGGCAGTGAATTTTTGAAGGAATCAGGATTCAAATTCTTTGTTCAACTTGAACATCACCAGGCACGAAGCTTGTAATCGTGACTATACCATTATACAAAACCTTATAAAAATTGAAATGCATATTTGAAATAAAAAATGCTTCTAAAAGCAGTAAAATTATGGTTACATATAAGTAGTTAATCCTACTGACACAAAAGAAAAATGGATAAGAAAGTCTGAAAACTTTTAATGTTCCTTTCCTTTTACATCTTTGTATTTTTCATAACTTTTACATGGTTATTTTAATTCACATAGCTTTTTGTACAGTTAATATTCACATCTTTCCATTTAGCAGATTATTCATAAATGACGACTTAATTTATTAATGAATTAGAATAATAATAGACTTATAATCACAATCAAATTTCGTAGAAATAAAAGGAAAGTATTGTATTTGTTATTATTATTGTTATTACTAATAGGAATTACAAAAAATTTTGCTCGCAAAATAAAAATTAATAAAAAGACAGTTTTGTCGCATTTAAGATACAATTTATTAATATAAAACTCAATAGAGAAATAATTCATGTTAGTTTTTGTCTCTCACTGTATATTAATGAAAATGTGATTGTTTTTTAGTTATATTCTTTTTGTACATATTTTAAGTCATTTTTAATTCCATGATTAATAACACCATCAAAATGTAATTATTTGAAGGTTCATTATAAAAATTTTTAAAAATAAAATAAGTAATGTTTTTAAATGCCTTTTAGAATAAGATAATTTTTAAATTACATTTATTTTAAAATAAAGAAAGTGCTGCTGACCCATTAAAAATAATAAAAAAAATTATCCAGCATGTGTCTTTATAAACTAGAGCTAAAAATAAATCCTATAGAGTTTTTAAATTACCCGTCCTATAGAGAGTTATTAAATTCTATAAGAGTCAAATTACTACAAGAGAAAGAACTTAAAGGACATAAAAAACACTAGAAAGAAAATTTTTATTCTCACAAGATAAAAATTTTTACTGAAATTTGCGTGCAGATTTGAATAGATAAAACCAAGCCTCATTTTATCACTTGTTTCCAAAAATGGCGCAGTGAAACACGTTAAGTTTCCAAACCACGAAATGATTTCAAATTTTCAACAAATCCCAAACCGGCGTTCGCAAAAAAAAAAAAAAAAAAAAAAGAAAAAAAAACCATCACAAAATTCGGAAGTGCATAGTTATTCATTTTTACTCCTTAACAATCAACGACAGAAACCCGCAGAGAGAAGAAAAATTCCCTACCACTGCAGAAAATTCCCCATTCACCAAAAGAGGGAAAACTTCCCACCTGATCCTGTGCTTTCATTGGTGGAAAGAAACTTTCCAAAATCGACGTGGCACCTAGCGGTAAATTGCAAAAAGTTGACGGACCACCTCTCTCTTGAATCGCCCGTGTTAGCTTCTTCCAGCTTTCCGGACTCACCTGGTTGACTGTTTCCCCCCTTTTCTACCTGTAGAAGGAATAGGGGAAGGCTTCGCCGGTGTGCCGGCGAAAGTTGAGAGAAACTTTTGGGGGATCGTACTAACATTGCGAATTTGTTGATATAGGTTCTTACTCACGGTGATCATAATGGTTAATGACTGTCCTAAAATTGTGAATTTTGTCAACAATTGACAAACTTTTTTATGATTTTATTTTATAGGTCATCTTATAAGCTTTATAAAAATACCAAGTTTATTATTTTCCGTTCACTAAAACAAAAACTACAAGTGCTTTAGCAAATTCAGATGCCATTACTTTAAGCAAGATATATGTCATAATTTAAAACGCGTTTTACTCAATTTTTTTCTTTGAATATGCTCAAACGCGACAGCGATTGTTAAAAAAGTTTAGAAAATAATGAAGTGAAATTTTTTATGAATGTTCTGTGTAAAAGTAGAAGTGTTCACATTTATCAATCACTGTTTTATTACAAAATTTACAGTCCCTTATGCAAATATAATCACTGTTTTTTAAAGCAATCTCATATAATAACTAAAATAAAGTGTTCTAATTTTTGTAAAAATTAAAATATCTCGTATCCTGAAGGTCATTTCAAAAATAAATACATAGCAACACATCAGAATTGAAAAAATGAAAATTTGTTCCTAAACTTTTGGCACAGAATGGGCCAAAATTTTTACCCATTTTAGTAATAACAATTTCTTTTTCTCTTCTTAATTTTATTATATTTTTCTTAAAATGTACTAAACAAATCTAAAATCCACAAAAAAATCTCCATATCTCCATTTTTTTTAAAAAAAGAAGTTGTCGCAAGTGGTCGGATACCTTAAGGAAAGGTGATAAGAAATAACATCCAAACTTGAAAACGATAGATCGATACGTGGATGTCAGAAGATTTGTCGTTAGAACTCAATGAAATTGAAATTCATTTTAACTACAGCGCCGTTTAAGATTATGGAGTTTTGTTTTTAATTTCTTCGCATTTGTCGTTCTTTTTTGAGCAGAAAAATTTATGTTACCTCGAATGTTATCTTGAATTATCAATATTTTACTGAGATAACTCGCCTCAAGTTTCAATTGTAGCCGGATATTTTGATTCATACTATGTCGTCTTGGGTAAACTTTATTTTAGTTTTGTATGTTTCTTTTTTGATGTAGAGACAGCTTGTGGAACTATTTTTATTTGATTGAAGAGCATATGTGCATACAAAAGAATAAGCGTTTTCTGTGGCAAATTGTAAACACAATTTTAATGGGGTATTATTTTATTACTATTTTAGATATTATCATTAGCGTAACTATTTTTGAATGGGCCCTGTATCAAAATTACTTGCAAGCATTTTTCGGGTCCCCTTACAAATTTTTACTTACTCATGTTGGGGCCCCTATAGCTTTGCAGGGGGGCCCAAATAGTCTCCGTTACGGCCCTGTCCAGAACTTCACATTATTTTGCGCCATATGACCGCCCAACGATACATGGATGTTGTGTTGCGGCCAATGGCATTCCCTTACATCGGGATGGCAGTGTCTACTCTTTTTCAGCTGGATAACACCCAACAGAACACTGCATATACCAGCCAACGCACTCTGAAAATCTACATATTTGTCAACTTGTTTTGCAAATTATATAGATACTTTTCCCATTTCCACTATCTCCTGATCTCTCACCTATTTCCACCACCGCGTTCAGAAGTCAAACTGATGCAAATGGTTTGACAGAAAATGAAGAGCCATCCCTCAGGACGTCCTCCGTCCTCTGGTTGATTCTATACCTAGCCGTGTTGCTTCGTGTATCAATATCCCCGTGGTGTTCCTTTAACTTACTGAGCTAATTTTATGCTTATTCTATGTTACAAGTAACATTTCAAAATAAAATGTCGCTTATTATTCGATGTTGTTTCTCTAAATGGAGTTTCTTCTCTTTCTTAGCACTCCTTCTTGGCATTGGTGTTAAAAGTCACGTAGTGTAATATAAGTTGAATGCATTTTAACTTTAAAAACAATTTAAAAATTTTATTAAAAAATATTTTTGTCTTTCAAGTAGACACAAACAAGAAAAATTAAAAATCACTGGAAGAAACTGGTTTGAAAAATGGTATTAGCTGTAATTTATCATAAACCCAATAAATATGTCAAATTTTTGAATTTGTGAACGCGTTTGTTTTTGGAACTCTTAAGCTTTCAGTGCAAATTTTAATTCTATTCTTTTTTGTTAAAGGTGTTTTTTAGGTGTGGTTTCTTGTGTTTATAATTTTGCTTGAAAGATAAGATATTTCAAATTACCGATTGTATCGTGAAATTAAAAAAAAATCACGTTCGAAATTTTGGATTATCTAATGATTTATTTAAAAAATCTACAACTGAAAAAATATCTGGACTGTTTCTCATTAAAAAATGCTCTGTAAAATGAATTTTTTAATTTTTAAAGTACTTTAATTTTTTATAATTAAAGACGAAGATGCATTTTATGAAAATATTTAATTCAGAATTTTAAATATCGTGATATATAATTTGAAGAATTATTGAAAATGTTTTAGATATTTTTCTAAATAATTTTTTTTGAATATATGATACAAACACATTTTAAAAATAATTGAAAATAAATTTTATGAAAACCTGACAACAATTCCGATTTTAGGTATTTTGAATCCTATGCATAAATATTTTTTGATAAAGAAGTAAGAAACATTATTTTTTCAAACATTAAATTAAGATTTACATATTTTCTACAAAGCATTACAGTGTGTTTCTTAAAGAAAAAAAATGAATAAATTTTTTTATTAAAGCACATTATTAAACACAAAATTTGAGCGCTCTAAAAAAATATGACAAATAATGAAATGTTATATGGAAGAAAAGTCTTGATACATTTTTATTTCTCTAACATTTATTTTTATATTGTATGTGATTACAGTATATTTACGATTTTTTAAAGAAAAAAGTGCTGTAGAAAATTACCATTTAAATATATATATATATGTTTTTAAAATCACACATTTTGAGAATTTTTATCTTTTTATAACTCTTAATTTTTTTTCTAATTCGATTGAAAACAGAAGTTGACACAAAATACATGTTTGGTTTATTTGTTCAGTTACTTTCATGATTTTTCAAAATCTTTATATTATCATAGTTGTTTTATATAAAGAAAGAGTATTTTAAACTAACACAAATATACATTTAAAATAATGCTTCCGAATTTTATTTTTAAATTAAATTTCACAATTGTGATTTTAAGTGGTCATAAAAATATGAAAAATGTCATATTATTTTGCAAGATGTTTGATCAATTTAGCTGTTTCAACAAGTCTTCTTAAAGTTGTCAATGATAGTTTATTGAAGTCTTTAGACTTCACAAAGTGATATCACACACATACTTTACAAAATTATTCTTAAAAATTATAAAACAATATAAACATTCCATCAACTACTTGTTAATGCCAGTTTCTATTTTGATCTAGTTCGAACACTAGCAATATATTTTCAGTAATTATATTATATATAATATTAAATAGCATTGCATTTTATGGCACTTGATTCAACCTCGATTTTGAAATTAAGTAAGGCACGTATATAGAGAGGAAAGTTACGTGTTATAAAACTAAGATTTTATATAAAGAAAGAATATTACTAAAAATAAAAGATTTATGTGTGGTGCACACAAAAAACACTAGATTCTATAATTATTGAAATATATTACGTGCGAGCACTTTTTATTATATTTTTATATGTTAAAAAATATCCCTATTTTTTAAAAATAATAAAATTATTTGCTCCATTTTTGAATGCATATTTAAATCAAATTTTGCTATTTAGAATAATATTTTTTAGAAATTTCTTATCATGTTGATTGTAAAATTCTTGAATGAATTCTGAAAATATTTACTGTATAGTAAATTAAATATATAATTTTAATTAATTGTGTGTTTCACGTACAGTTTGACTTTCAATGACGCTCTTTAAATAAAATAATTCATTTTGAGAAAAAAAAAATCTAATAAAAAAAGAAAAGAGATTTGAAAAGTACCAATTTCCATAATGCAAAAGTTACAATACAAAAATGAAATAATCTGTATTGTTCAAGACAGATAACTGCTTACATTAACCCTTTAACTTGTTTGCCCGTACACCGTACGGGCTATCAAAACCTAGCTACAAATGGTTTGAGCGTGCTGTGTAAGGGGCAATGATATTTTCTTCTTTCTATTTTTGACTTACACATAGTTTCAGTTCTTATAGTGAGATTATTAATACTAGTGTGTTTTTAAGAGATGAAGTTTCTCCATGGTATTGAAATATTTCTCATCCGGATTTTCTTAGTGATAAAGGTGGACATTTTTCATTGAAGGCAGGAACTTAGATTTTTGAAAATATATTCGATAAAGAACAGGGATTGGCAAGACAATGGTCAATTTGTTTCTTAGGAAAAAAAGAAAATAGGAAAGATAATCCAAAAATACCCATATTATATCCGTCCCCATTGCTATGTAAGACTTAGTATTACACCCTGCTTCAAATTGTATGTGCATATATCTGCACACACACACAAAATACTCAACCGTTTGAAAAAGAGGTATGAACATAATTTTTTTTTGTATGAGAGAGAAATTCTTTGAAGATATATGAAATATTCTTCATACAATACTTCATAGTTTCATGCAGAGTGTACTTATAAAAAGCAAACATCTTGGGGTTTGTATTCCACAATTATAAAGCAAAAAACAGTGCGAAAATTTTAAAATTGAAAATTCTAATTCTTCCATTTTTGTATTCTGTTAAGTATTATGCTTAGTTACATGCAATAAAAACAGTGTCTTTTGTGGAAGCTTATATGGCAAAAAAATTGACCATTTATTGAAGCAAAAAATCATTTTCACAAAATTTATCCTTATAATTACAAAAAATTGCATAAATTTTTGTACAGTTACAGCAAAAATCGCATACTCTCAAGACGAGCGTCATGGTAAACAACGTCCCTTTCACTATTTGGGGGGCATTTCCACCATCAGCGATTCGTTACTGATGGATCAGAAGCACTCGAATGTCTGTTTCCATCAGACCGTGGCTTTCTTCTCCTTTTGTGGCAAACATAATTAAAAGCCTCTGTTCTCACACTCGGGTACATACAACCTGGGTGAATGTACTTCATAATGAGCTTCGAAAAGGGATATTTCAAGTCAGCTTTCAAGTTGGTCTCGATTTGAAATGTTTGCTTTAACAAATAAGCTCAGGGGATGGTAGAATTTGGAAAGAGTATTGGAAATATGTGTCTGTAGTGCTTTCTAAGTTGCACCCCCATTTTTTTCATGTAATGCTAGATAATATACTGGTGTGTGATCTCATGGTATACATTTTGTTAAACTATAATACTGATTTTTTGTTTATTTGGTCCTAGTTATTTCCCTTTGTTTTTAATCCGAATTTAGCTGGAATTTATCTGAAATAATTCCGAGCAAAATATGTGTTATATACGGAAGAAAAAAACTCTTCATTTAGCCATGCTTTGGATTTAATATTTCATTTTTAATGATTTTTGTATTTAAATTGAAAATTATAGTTCTGATTTGGAATTTATAATAATAAATTTTCTAAAAGTTTCAAAAAAAAAATTGTATAATCCTTTTTTTCAAAATTTTGGGTGGTCGCGGTAATCTAGGGGTTATGGTGATCAACTCATGGCCTGAGTGTCGCTGGTTCGATTCCTGATGCCGCTGAAGATCTACTATGTAGAGGGGGACAATATACGTTAAATATGTCGAGGCTCAATGTCTTCCCGTTAGTGTGGTAGTTTGGAAAGAGGGATACTAGCTCACTTGTCATCCTCATCACTTGACCGAGGTCCGTCATCAAAACATCTCGTGTTGCTTTTTAGTGCGGCGTTAATATAACTCTCTCTCTCTCAAAATATTGGCTTTCCCCCAGTTAAAGAAATGAAAACGTAATAGAAATTCATTTTCTTTCCTCCCCCCCCCTTCTCCTAATCATCATATACCTTGAAAATCGGTGAGAATAAACTGGATATTTTCATCACTTATTTTGAAATTGAGCGTTTATGTTTAAATAAATTTCATGACCTTGGTGACTGCGGTAGCCGAGTGGAGAGGGTAGCGAGCTCGTTACAGGGCTGATGATATTACTACCTGCTGGGTTTTCAAGTCTTTTTTTTTAAATTTCACTTAAGACCCGTCGTGTAGAGCAGTGCTTCCCAACCTTTTTATCACCGCAGACCGGTCAACGTTTAACAATTTTGCCACGACCCTGTTAAGGAAGCGGGGAGGATATTAATTATTATTCGTATTTTTTAAATTGTTTCGATTAAATAATTTTAATTTATTTGTATTTAAATGACACCAAAAAAGGAATATAAAGTGATTTTCATCAAAAGTCAAACAAACCCGAGAGAAATACACCACAGAAAAAAAAGGAAAATAATTTAAGGTTCCTCGTGCGGCCCGGTAGCATTTCATCCATGGCCCGGTGGTTGGGGACCACTAATATAGAGGAGCTGATTCACGTTAAAGTTGTTTGTGGTGTAAGTTTCTCATGTTTACTTAACATGTAGTTATACAGATATTGAGATGCCAGCTTAGGTGTCGAACCTTATCGTCCGTATGGGGCTCGAACTTATGAGGCATATTAACCATGGTTAGCATATGTTGTTATTGAGTAAAAACTGATAGACAGAAACATTAAATACAACATCTCATGTTCATTTTAATACGAATTCATGTTAGGTAAGAAGAATGCAACTCTGAATTTCTTAAAACTGTAAAATTTATCTTATTTTGAATAAGATAAAGTGTTTTTTTTCTTTGATAAATTTATTTTAAGAAAAATATTTGAGTATTTACTTGTTGGAGGCATATTTCAGTAATCTGGGACTTTATTATGTGACGACAAGGGAATTTAATATTTCTTACTAAAAAAAACCCCTTTTGTCTATATATATATGGATACGCAGCTGTCAGGCACGTGGTAGTCTTTGCTTTAGAGCAGTGGTCTTCAAACTGAGTTCCAAAGAAACCCTGGGGTTCCACAAGGCATACCCAGGGTTCCACGAATCACTAAAAAATCGAAAAGAAAATTTTAAATACTACCTACTAGTAGATTGTGAATATTCTATTGTTAACCATCCCGGGTTCCACGAAATAACTCTGTAAAGAACTAATATGTTCCTTCTTCCCTCTAACCCGGCTAGATGTGTGGGAGGATCATAATTGATCAGTCGACATAATTCACTAAAATTGTTTATTTATCACAAAATTCAACACAGACACCATACTAATCCAATTAAGATAAATTTGATCAATACTTAGAAGACTGAGGTGAGACCAGATAGCGTGGGGATAATATTTATGGACATTCAATTATATTCCTACTATAATTTATACAAGCTCATTTCTTACCTCGGACGCGCTCTTTAACAATTTAACACTCTAACTTCTATTTAAATAATGAGAACAGTACCTGAACTCTTGTAATTCTTTATCCTTTAGATGAGGCATTGAACACTAATAGTTGGCTTGATCACTTCTCAGTGATTCCAATTCCACACGTCCTACACTGAATACATTCTACGGCCGGATTGCTGGTTACTCCTTAATTCACTTCACATCCGAGCTATCATCACTTCAGCAAACTTCAATTTTCTCTTTAATAATCTTAGATTCTCACTTCACTAACTCTCAATACTCGCGAATACAGAACATATATATTAAACTTTTTTTCATAATCACGTTTTCTTGTCTTCGGTGAAAGTTGGTTGAAAGAATTCTTTCCCTAAAGAAAAGGCCCAAGGAGTTAGTTGAAAGGAGCCGTATAGATCTGTCACAACTTTTACTTCTTAGTACAGTTTTTTTTTTGTAAAACTAAATAGTTTTCAAACGGAAAAAAATGCACCTTTTCCATTTGGGAAAAAAACCCACCTTTAATGAAGGAGAAGGAACGACTGATCAACAGATTCGACGTTCAAGTCCAAATTTAAGCAAGAACAGCTCCTAAATTTTAGATTGCAAATTCATGCAAAATACACAGAATTTCTCACAAAGCTATAAACATTTCAATGCCATTCCTAACAACGTATTTAAGTGAAAAATATTTCTCAACTTACATTATTACAAAAATAATACATGAAACGCTTTTGCAGATAATTTCAATAAACATAGACTTCCGTAGTTTTTGTTAAAAAAATACTTAGTTATACTAAATATAATGCATGGATAGGTGGATCACAAATGAGTATTATTAATTAAGGGAAAAATATTACCTTTGATATATACTTATAAGTGCGCGTGCGTTTTGACAATGGGACTCCGTGAATCGAAGAAGTTTGAAGACCACTGGAGGCAGTGGTCTTCAAACTTTTTCAACTCACGGAACCCCTAGAACAGGGGTGGCCAACCTTTTTGGGAAGCGTGCCACAATCTAATACAAAAAAGTTACGCGTGCCACTTCCAACTTTTCCACCAAACTAAAAAATATACAAAAGTGCAAAAAATGTTACTTGTAGGCTTATTTACACCAAAAACATATTTTTAATTGCAAATTCTATATAGTGAAAATGTAAAAAAATTTTTTTAAAAAAATGGTATAACAAATAAAACAAAAGTAGAAACATATTGTATTGTTGATAAATTTTTACAGGATCAGTCAGTTAGCTTATGTAGAAAATAAATGTAAGCAACTTGAAAAGTTTAATTTTAAATTATTACTAAGCAATCACTACTTTCTTATAATGTGTATTTTGAATTTGTAGTTTTTTTTTACTAAATCCTCTATATTTGGATTGGTTCGTGAAGATGCTAAAAAAATTATGCGTTTTAGGTGCATATCAGTTAATTTTGAGCGATATTTTGATTTAATTACGTCCATAACAGAAAACATTTCTTCACAAACATATGTTGATCCAAACCTACAACAATATCTGACCGCTAAATCATGTAAATTTGGAAAATTGCTTGGTAGAGCAAATTTCCAAAATTCGAAGCAATTCGGATCATTTACGGTTAAAATAATTTCCTTATGTTTGCTTTTCAGATTAATATGGGGCTATAGGTCAATAATTCCAATTTGTAAATGAGATGGGTAGCAATTAATGTCTTGAAGAGAAATCAAAAAAGGATTAGTAAAAAGTCCAGTATTTTTTTTATCATCTTTAAAATCCTCAAACCTGGCACTGAAAGAATCCTGCAAAATGGATATTAAATTTTTAAATCTATCATAGTTCGGATCATTAGTAACTTTGGCAGATAATTCCTGCATGAATGGAAAATTAGTTAATTTTTCTCTCCAAATCCAGACAAAAAAGCAAAAATTTGTTCACAAAAGAAAATACATGACTAACTAGGGTAGGAAAAATACAATTTTTTTCCCTGTAATCTTAAATTTAAATTGTTTAAATTTTCATTATATCGGTAAGAAAAGCTAAATCCCACAGCCAATTTTCACTCATGTGGAGCGAGCATCCACTGGGCAGTTCATCGTTTTCTTCCAGATATTCTAAAACACATTCCCTCAAACTCCAAAATCTCGCAAGAGCGCACACTACAATGAAGAAGTAACTCGCCCTTTTCTTCCGTTTCTTCGGGAAAAGCGTACAAAATTTTTGTTGATTCAGTGCACGAGCTCATATTTTGTTGATACAGCGCACCATGGGGCCAACACCGAAAGACAAGTTTAAGTCCTTGGCACAAAGAGCTTCTTGATGAGTAATACAATGATACTTGAAAACTTTTCTTCCCAAATAATTTTCAAGCAATACAACAAAACCTTTTAATCTGCCAACCATGCAAGGCACTCCATCTGTGTGGAAACACTGTCTAATTTTATCCATTCTACTTTGTTAACTTCAATTACATTTTTACGTTTCTTAAAAATATCTTCACCTGTAGTTAAAACTAGTTGGCACAAATCAAGAAGTTCTTCCACAGTATCAAAATTATTGTTCGTGTAACGCACAAAGGTGCTTAACTGCGCATTGTCTGTGATATCACAGCTTTCATCCAAAGTTAACGAAAAATATTTGCAATTTCGTTGTACAGAGACAATTTGCATTCCAACATCCTGGCCCATGTGATCTATACGATGCATGACGGTATTTCTAGACACAAAGCTATTTTATCAACCATATTTTTGACATTTGGATCACCGACACTTTGGGCGAAAATTAAAAGGTTACATTTTATCATCTCCTCTTCGTCAGAATATGGTTTGTTCTTGCGGGCTAACAACAAAGAAATTTCAAAAGAAGCCTTCACAGTGGTTTCCATTTCGTCATTTTCCTTCTGGAACAAAGATTGTTAACCTGCTAAAGATTTCTTTTTTTATTGATAAATTCCGTTCTCAAATTTGATCTAACAGGATATTTGCTGTTGAAATCACTATGCAGTTGTTTGAAATGACGGTCCAAGTTAAATTCTTTTGGAACTGCTATACAAATTCCACATATCAAACAAACAGGCTTGGAAGCATTTTGAAGTGTAAACAAGTATTGTTCTTCCAAGACAAATTTAAAATCACGTGCTGCAATATGCTCTTAAAATTTTTTTTTTAAGCAACGATGCTCTACACTAAAATCTAAAAACAATTTTAGAAAAGGAAAAAAAGCTTAACGTCTTCCTAAACAGAGTTTAAAATCGACTGAATCTGGCAGGTAGAAACAATTTGCCGATGTTACGCTACAAATTTTCTAGGCTCCGAATCCAGCATCTTGATTAGTCATGGATGCAAGTTCTCACTCCCTCTTCTTCATAAAGCGGCTACTTTGTTCAGATAGAGTTACTTCTACCGTATCAACAATTGCTCTCCTAATATATTGCAGAATTACTTCTTGACATAACAGAAATCGTAAATAGCCAACACCTGCTGAAAAACCTTTTTATCTGACATCACCCTGACAGCCAATAGCTATAAATGCTAAACTTCAGCACTGCAAGGGAAAGCTGACATTCGAATGGAAATCCGAGATGTTAAAAATTAACCGCCCCGAGAGAGGGTGACTTTTTGGGCAGATTCGACCGTCCGAGACAGAGATAATTTATTTGTTTTTAGCCTCACGCTACTCAACACTTTTCTCGGAAATTTGGAATGCCGTGGAATTGTAAGTAAATGAGCAAGATCTCATTTTTGGCGCTATACTGAAGAAAAGAAAAAAATCTTGCATAGCGCCTTTAAAATCTCATGCAGAAAATTTCTGTTTTTTTACATATTATCTTTATGATAATTTTCTATTGTACTTCAATTAATTCAGTAATATTTTCATAAAATTTTTGTAATTTTTCAATAAGCCTTCACGTACCACAGTTACGACTCCCGCGTGCCACAATGTGGCACGCGTGCCGCGGGTTGGCCACCTTTGCCCTAGTACTTGAAAGCGCTTTCGTAGAACCCCTAGAGCTAGATAGTATTTTCATGGATCCCAATTACATACACATACTTCGAAGAATATATATTAGAACAATATTTAAAGTAGATCAACATGTTATAGGCACTTTATGTAAGGGCAATTAAAAAAAAGTATTTTTAGCGCGTTTTTCACGTAGTGGAACAAAAGCGCTATTAGGACGCAAATTTCGTCTTCGTCTTCGTTCCATATTTTGTCGTACCTTTTTCTTAGCCAATAAGTAACCAATTGACCTCGGGTTTTCGGCATTTATTCGCATTTGTGCCCTAGATGAGCCGAATCATATTTAAATTTCCCAAAAAATTTCCTGAGTTTTCTATAAAATTTTCCCGAGTTTTCCACAAAATTTTCCCAGAATTTTTTCTTTTCAGCTCAATAGTAGTACATTTAGAGGAGTGGTACAGTACACACACACTGCTTTCTGTTAGTAAAAAGTTCATTAATTGCATTATTGTAAAATACAACATGTGAAAAACGCACTAAAAATACTTGGCCATGCCAATGATTGATATCTTGTTTTTAACTAATCTAATCTAATCTGCAATCTTTTTAATATAATTTACTCGTTCATAATATTAATTTGTGATTTAAGAGTGTGTTTACTACCCATGCATTATATTTAGTTACTGGGATATATACTAGTATTTTTTACACAAGCTTTCAAAGTGTATGTCTATTGAGATCAAATGCAATCATATTAGACATTCTAATTTCTTTTTATATTTTTTTTTGTAGACACTTACGTTGAGAAATATATTTCACTTAAACCCAATGTTCTGAATAGCATTAAAATGTTTATAGCTGTGTGGGAAATCTAGCGTATTTTGCGTGAATTTGCAAACTAAAATTTAGAAGCTGTTCTTGCTTAAATTTAGATTTTAACATCAACTCTTGTTGATATGCTGTTCCCTTTCCTTCATTATAGGTGTTGTTTTCCACAAGTGTAAAAAGATGCATTTTCCATTAGAAAACAACTTAGTTTTGCATGACATTGTGCTAATTAACGAGTATAAAATTACCTCGTAGAACCCGAGATAGTAAACAATAGAATATTCCCGATCTAGTAGGAAGAATACATATACAGATAAAACGTTTTAATTTTCTTATATTTTATAAGAATAAAAGTTTGAAAAATGTTGCAAAATAAAGTTATTATATATAAATACAATTTTCAGTTTTAAGGAATAGGGGATGAGCTTTAGATACTTATAACTGCATAAACTTCGCAGAGAACGTGAATCCATTTTGCATACATATTATTTCTCCTCTATTTTCTTATTAAGACTCGTGGAACCCCTGGGTATGTCTTGTGGAACTACAGGGCTCGGTGAAACACAGTTTGAAGACTACTGCCTTAGAGTAACCGTTTCTATTGGTTGACTAGTACATGGATTAGGGCAATTCTTAGATGCTTATACACATGAAAAAATGTTCTTTGTAGCAGTTTTTTCACTTTAAAAAATGAAATTAAAAC
The DNA here is from genome assembly GCA_019973975.1 of Trichonephila clavata. Lineage (NCBI taxonomy): Eukaryota > Metazoa > Arthropoda > Arachnida > Araneae > Nephilidae > Trichonephila > Trichonephila clavata. Next base: position 29,152 of record BMAO01033281.1, on the reverse strand, counting down.
TGTTATATTGATTGAAGGATGTATTGTATCGATTTTGTAATTGTTGCTTATAGTTAAATTTTTTTTTAAGTGAAAATTCCTTAATAAATAAGAGCGGGGTACTTCATAACCACTAATGTGAATTTTCCTGAGTATCAAGTAATTTTGTACTCTTTAATTTCAAATTCATTTGGACATTTTTTTTAAAAAAAGGAGAGTAATTTTTTTTATAAAAATATTATTGTAGAAAAGGTGTTGAAATCTCATGGTTCGACAGAGCAGTGATAACTAGTTAGTATGATGATCGTGATACTTTTCATTCATATTAAATCAAGACCTATTGAAAATGAAAAGCAATAATGAAGTATTATACATGCTCATCACGTCGATATTTTCAACGTAATACTGAAATCAATCAAAAGGGAAAGGTTTCTTCAGGGCATGTCTTGACAAATTATTAGCATCACCGTATACAAAATGAGAGACGAGTTCCTATTAACTTTTAAAATTTTCAGCCTTTAATTTGTAATCCTTGATACAGTAATGATGTACTAAATAATGTATAGTATCATTATCGAAAGAAAATGTACTTTTTCTCGTAAGTAGAAGTTTAATTTTGAGAAAAGGAATTGTAATTCTATATATTATTTTTCATAGGTGGATTCAAACCTTATGTCAAGTATTTGTACGTATTTAAATGCCCACATTTTTGATGAGTTGATGAATTTGTATATATTATTAAAACTGACTTGCAGAATTTTCACTAGAAAAATATAGGATTAGAGGATTCGCTTTTCCTCTTCTTTGAATTTAAAATTTCTGAGCTGTCTACAACAGGTGTGGGAAAATAGTGACCCGCCAACAAAGTCAGAAAACCAAATATAGAGAAAGCGTTTTCTATATTTTATATCGACATATATTTGTGAGCAAAGTTTTTGTTGCAGGAATATATACAAGAGTAAATATAGATGGAAGTTGTCTGACATCAACTTGCAGGTTGGGATGAAAATTTCAACAAGCAATTTCCCTCCCGATTTAAAAAAAAAATTGTAGAAAAGTGTGATAGATTGCATGTGTCTCATTAGATTGATACTAAAATTAAATGTACCCGCAACTATAGATGATAGGAAATTAAATAAATCAATCAAATAAAACTGCCATATTTTTATTTAACTTTTATTTATTGATTTTTTTGGTTCAATTTAATACCTTTTCTACGATACAAAGTTAACTAATGAATGGTGCTCCTTAATCTCCGCCTCCATGATGTGACAATTCAGACAAAACAATTGTCTCCATGGTCTACAACAGTAATTCCCAAATTGGTCTATATCGACCCTAGGGGTCTATGACGACCTGCAAGGGTGAAAAATTCATCGAAAAAGTAATTAGGAGTCCATGAGATGTAAATGGAGATCTACGATAGTGGGTTTTATTAAACCAGACCATTTATTTAATTTTAAAAGAAAGTTCAATCAAATGAAAATCAGATCTCACCTATTTAACAGATTTATTCACCAAATTTACTGAGGTTAATTCACAGTTACAAGATGAAAGCATAAATTTTATTAAAACAAAGGCCATCATATTTCAAAGTTTCTTGCCAGAATTAAGATGACGGAGTATAATATTGGACGTCGGAATTTTCCCAGTTTCTCAATTGGCCACGGATAATCTACCAGAAAAAGGACGTTTTAACCTACGTTCAACATTTAAATGCCCTTTATTCAGATTTTGAAGCTAGGTCTGAGAATACTTTGACTATGGTTATTATCACAGTAGGTAATTAATTCATATGGTCAGATTGAAAAAAAAAATGTCATATTACAAGAGGAACTGATCGGAATAGGCAGTAACGAGATCTTAAAGTAAAGTTTAGAAACGGATGTCAGCCATTTTGGTTTTAAAAAGACATACCTATTATTTATCCCGAATTATGAAGTGTGGTGAGAAAGTTTTTAATTGCTTTTCCTTATGGAAGAGGAGTTTCAGCGCAGTTGCTGATCTCCAAAATAAAAAAATAAAAAAGAAAGAAAAAAATTGGACACTACTAACCGAGAAGATTAAAAGGCTAAACTTGATAAGATCAGAACCGATTCTAGCATGTGTGCAGCGCGTGCACCGCACGAGGGCGGCGGCATATAGTTCTATCAATCAAGCAAAATTTTGTACAATTTCTAAAAACAAAACTTATAATACGTCGAATAAATACTTTGAATTTTACATAGTTATTGAAAAATCAAAACAAGTCACGATTTCCCAATAGTATAGAATAGTTTAAGAAAAACAGAATGTTAGTACACAATTCACACACATTGTTCATTAATGTCTATTTTTTACATATATCCTTCATTTGATAGCAAAGTTCGTGACAGAGCTGATTATACCGAAAAAAAGTTTTTTTTTTTTTTTTTTTTTTTTGCTTACCAACGACACTGGCAATGCAATGTGGATTGATACTTAACAAAGGCGTCTCAAAATTGATTTTTCCGAGAGCTGCTTTACAAAAATATCTAATATGGTTTATATTACCTAAGACATAGCAGTGTTTAAATTCAATGTGCATTTGGGGAAATTAACAATTTTCAATTTAATAATAGCCTTGTGAGGGATCTATACACGACCTTCAACTAACAACTCCTTTTGGGTATTCTTTTGGGCCAGCAATTTTAACCAATCTTCTCCTAAAAGAAGAAAACGTGATATGCAAATTAAGTTTAAAATATATATGCCTCTTTCATGAGTTTGAGAGTTAGTGAATTGTGACGGGATTAGAAGTGAAGGGAATAGTGAATTGTGAGTGGATTAGAAGTGAAGTGAATAATGAATAGTTTGTAAATTTGCAGTGATGAGGATTGGTTAACAAAAAGTAGGAAAGTCATTAGTTTAGCTAACCAAGAAGTGTTAGAGTCTAATTGCAATTGATTGGAAAACTATCTAAAGTCAGGCACTGTCAACTTCATATTAAGTTAATGTTTAAAGAATTAAAATAGGCGTCAGGACATTAAATATTTAAGCTCTGTGTAAAATAATATTAAAGTATATATATATATATATATATATTATATATATATATATATATATAATATATATATATATATATATTTTTTATATATATATATATATATAAGAGCTGCATTATCGAACATATTCTCCCCAAACGCGAATCTCGTTTCTCTCTCGCTCCATTACTGAATTGAATTATCTTATTCATAGTGTTATTTGTGTTTTAGTTGTTTATAGTGATAAATAAAATAATTGGAATTCTTCATGTCGCATGATCCTTTAGTTCCTTCCACACCTTTAGCTGGTTCACAGGGTAGAAGGGATTTAAACTCGTTTCAGCCTTACAATTTAGAAAACAAAATAGAGGAAAGAAGTGATTTTTTTGCTTATGATTTTATAACGCTCATTAACAGTGCCCATTTTTCTTTTTTGTAAAAATGCTATACTTCCATTAAAAGGTAGTTTTTTGTTATTATATTTGGTATAAAAATATTTGAAATAAAATCTTGCAGCTCATTTTGATTAAATAATTTTTATGTTGTAGGTACCTTAGTACAGTCGACTCTCGATAATTCGAAGTTTAAGGGACCTGTTTGCTATAGGACTCTAAATGATAGTGAGTGTTTGAATTGTCGTGAGTTTTATAAGATAATTTCCAATAATCGCGAGTTATAGTCTGGACAGCCACAGATTTAACTTCGAAATATTGAATGTACCAAAATGTATTGTTTTAGTTCGAAATTTCAAGAGTTTTTCTAGGAGATGATTATATACTTCGAATTAGCGAGAGGCTCGTATTATCGAAGGTTTGAATTAGCGAGAGTCGACAGTACTATACTAAAAAATTGTTGGTTTTATGTGTTTTTTTTAAAAAATCCCAAAATGTAACAAGAGGCCATATAATGAAATAGGCGAATCAGAAGACTCACAATACAGCCCTAAAAACAATAATAAAAGAAAACATATTAAAAGCTAATCATGATCTAAAGTGTAATACGCTTACCCTAAAACGCTTAAAGCGAAATATCGGATAACACGAAATAATACAACGGTCCCGACAAACTGCTATGTATTTTCGTGCATTTTCCCCCATCTTAACACGAAAAGATTTCCCTTCTGGAAGGAGAGAATTTAAGCACTCTTGGTGAGAAAGCACTGAGAAAAAAATGAAATACGGGAGGGCAACCACCAATGTTTTGAGAAACAGAGGAAACAAACGCGTTTTTTTCACCCTTTTTTTAGAAGTAAATGATACGTGTACACACTATAGATCTTATAAACAATCTGTGAGATCTTGTCTTTTTTAAAGCACTGGTGCCTAAACATTCACATTTTTCCCACGATCACCTTACGAAAACAATATGCATTTGCTTCTGATTTAAAAAAAAAATATGTGAAAAGATTTGTCTCTTGTGGCTGTCTTTTGTTCGAAACAGTTGAGCAGTCAGGAATTTGTAGTCAAAACAAACATTTCTCTGATTAACTTTGCACTGTCGAACCATGACTATTTTTCACAGGCAATAATGCCACTAAATTTTGTTTTAAAAATAATAAATAATAATAGATGCTGATTTGTTTTTCAAAAAAGTTTCCCTTAAGCAATGCCCCTGTGTGAAACAAAGCATTTTAAAACAAAAAAGGCCCCAAATTTATATTTAATTCCTTAGTTCAGTGCTTCTCAAACTTTCAATGTTTGCAACCCAATATTCAGTCATAATTTTCATCGCACTCCCTTCTTCTATACAATAACAATGTTTTAAATTAGATATTACTATACATTGACGCTAAAGCTACAATACGACTTTAACCTCATAAGTGCCACCGGCGTATATAAACGTCTTGCTCAGTCAAAGCATTAATTTCCCTCGACGTATATATACGTCTTTCCGAAATTAAAGCTTTTCTGTGCACTGCTATCCATACAATTATTCCAATGGCTTTGGAATGCAATAAAAGGAATTGACAGTGTTTGCGAAGGATTGACTTATTTCAGATAATTTGCTTATGTATTCCTTTTCTTCTCACCCCTCAACACATCACAAACGCGTTCCTATATGGAAAAAGGTGGCATTGAGGAGCGAATCACGTAACTTTTAATCGACAGTTAGGGTATTAAATATAAATCTTACAAATTATCAAGAGAAGTGTTAATTTTTATGTGTAATTTTATATGATAAGCCCATTGGGTCACTTGTAATTATTAAACTTGTTCTTAACTTAGTATTGTTAAATTAATTATAAAATACATTATGTAGTACTGATGCATTTATAAGTGTATTATATCAGTGTAAATGTGTATTTTATTTTTAATTATGTCAATTGTATTTGGTTTGTTTACTTTCATTAAATTAAATTTTTTAAAAATAATCTTTTGCTTTCGACTTTTCAATAGGCTCGTTTTTAATATGTTGAGTTATTACGCTCCCCTAGAGCGGCGAGCCCCACAATTTGAGAAACGCTGACTTACCGTGTCAGCCTTTCTTTTACCCCTTACCATGTGTCTCACCTTTACTATTTTCTCTACATTAGCAGAATTTATCTATTCATTGGTTCTTCATAACATCTCCTGTATGCATCACGCTTAAGACTGAATTGATGCATCCGGTTTGAATTGCTTACAAATATTTAGCCTGATACATTCATTTATAAACTAAGTATCAAGATTGTTCATTACTGTCGGTGTTTGTATACGGCCAGATCATTCTTTTATTTTATTTGTTGCTCTAAGAATTTCACACAAATATATTTATTCAAACAAAAGGTTTAAGGACTTTTTAAAAAATTATTTTAAAATATTTTTTTCCGCATTTAGAAATTGGCTATAAATATATAGGAAATAATCTGTTTATACAGTCAACTCTTTTTAAAAGTCCATTCAACATATTTCAGATATACTGTTTGGAGTTTTGGTTTAAAGATTTTTGCTTTCCAGATATAACGGTAATTTGCCACAAAAATTAATCTCTAATGAAAAATTATTTAAAATTATTTTCTTGGTTTTATTATTTTTACCTCTACTTGTATATTAAAAATAAAGGGGAAAACATTTTTTTTTGAGAATTTGAAATGGCTTTTTTTATTAAGGATTTTTTATCTAAATATCCCACAAACGCACTCTTAATATTACGAGCTATAATCCATTTCGATATTTTCCAGCAAATATTAAGTCATTAACACGAGTTGAATTTTTACTACATCAGCACCTATGTTGCATATAGATTAAAGAAAAAAAAACCTCACTTTATATTGTATGTGCGGCTCATATACAGTAGAACCTGTTTTTGTGAGGTCCTTTTTTATGCGATTTTATTTTTGTGCTATTTGTTTTGTGCATTTTTGCTGTACGATCTTTTTTATGCCGTATATGAATTTCAACGGTTTTGGCGCCACTGTAATGTTTTCTGTAAATGTACCAGTGGCGACGGAGAACGTTAGGGCCTTCCAGCGCTTGATTGAAGACGAAACTTTCAATGAAAGTGACATTATCAAAAATTTGATAGCTTATGAGGACGGACAAGAAGAACCGGATTCTTTCAGAGCGGATAAAATATATGCAGGGATACAGCTTTCCATCAAATTGGGAAAGCATTTTCAAAATAGATACCAATTCTGAAAGGAGTATGAAATTTCAAAAAGAGCTTCGATCATACATATCTGGTTATCGTGCCATTTACAAGTAACTGACTAACCAACCTTCGTCATAAAAACTTATATCTTACTTTATGTTGCCAAAAAATAAATCAATTGAAATTGTATCTTCAAGTAATGAAAACAACTCATTCATAACTGGAAGATGAGCGCTTTGGATTACGATGAGTAGCAGTGAACTATGTATGTGCATTTTAAAAACTTCTCCATGTATACAATGAGAAGCTAAATGTTTTTAAAATGTTTCCATGCGTAAATTAATTATTTATTTTGTTATGGAAGTACTTTCTGATGAATTTCGTAAATAATTGGCGTATTTTCTAAGTGTTACTTTTTTATGCGGTCTTTTTCAATCGCATAAAACTTTTTTTTTGGTGTATTTCGACGAATTTGTTTATTATACGTAAGAATTTATGAAACTTTCGAATTTTTTTTTTATGCAGTCCTTATCTACCACACAAAAACAGGTTTAACTGTATTAAATCTCGTCGTCAATGTCGCTGCCAGCTTCCTTGGTGAAATTTCTGTTTCTTTACATGGTACAAGAGGTATGTAATTACTTTTCTGCGTCCCCATATCGATGATATTTACCAAAAAAATACGTGAAGTCTAACTTTAAAACCATTAAGAGAAACAAGGAGGGAAGGTCGTATCAGTGCTATTAGACTTTTTAAACAAGATCTAAAAATTATTGCCGCATTAAAGACTTTAATTGTAGATACCATCAAAGACAGGGGAAAAATTGAAACATTTAAATTTGTGTTCAATTTTAATTTGGTGTGATTTATTATCAAGAATTGATGTACTGAGTAAATTGCTTCAAAATCCTAAACTAAACGTCGTGGAATGCATTGAAGGCTTAGATATTCTTGGAAAATATTTAGTTTCCCAAAAATCTCTCTCTGATGATTACTTTAAGATATCTGTCGATTCAGTAACAACAATTACTAGAGATTTAGGCATTGATCCCGAATTTCCCATCTCGAAGCTCAGTTAAAAGGTTTATTTATTTGTTTATGAGGGCAGCTTAAAATTCCTCACAACAATTCATAACATCTTCATCTAATAGACGATTTACCTTATTATCTTAGTGCTATTCGATCTTTTGATTTCTGTATGTTTTTCAACATTTCTTATGATGATCTCATGAAAGCCTGAAATGGACTTGAATATTAAGTTACAGGTACAGGAGGAAAGAAGTATTGTGAAAGATATAGACGGAATACAACCCTTTAATGAAATGACATCATTTAAAGATATTTTTTTAGGTAAAAACAGCCTATTGAGGTATTAGAAATTATAGTCAAGAATGATCTCCAAATTTTGCTCTAGCAATAAAATTTTTTTAAAATCTTACCTGTTTCTATGACTTTAGGGAAAAGAAGTTTTAGTAAATGAAAAATTATTAAAAATTACCCGAGAAATAATATGACACAAGAAAGGCTTTCAGATTTAGCCATCATCTCTATTGAATCCGAAACCTCAGAAAAAATGGATTTCACAGAAACTATTGACAAATTTGCTTCTTAGAAAGCCGGAAAAGTTATTTTATAGTTATTTATATTAGGTAGTATTTGTAGAAGGACTGATTTATATATACTTTCCGTTTCACGAGATTTATGTTTTAGTAATTTTTTTATTCGATTATATTTTCTGAGTAAAAACAGAGTTATTTTGCATTTCTAATTATAAAATGTCTATTTTTATTTCAGAGGTAGTATTTTTGTTTGTTTAGTGTTTAATTAAAGTATCTTGTCGCCAATATGACTTATAAGCTAGTAAAAAAAGGGCATTCATGATTGAATTTACATTTTATTAATGTTTAATACAGGTAGATGAGTTTATAGCGACAACGTTAAGTATTAGTCAAAATATGAAAAATTCTCTAGATGGGTGGCAGATTAGGTCTTTGCACGCGGGCGGCCGACATCCTACGATCGGCCCTGGATAAGATTGATGTCAAATGTTAAAAATTTGTTATTGAAGCACCAGATTCATCCCTTCCATTATAAATGTTTGTTTGTTGACTAGTTATTTTTTTTTTTTTTTATTTTTTGACATTTATAACGTGCACACGAACGTATAAACGGGGTAAAAACACAGAAGAAAAAGGATACAACACAAAATCATCCTTCCGATTCGAACCCAGTCCTGCGCCGCGTCAGTCACTGACACTATACGAATGGGGGTTGACTAGTTATTGTATGTATTAATTAAATGTTAATTTAATTAACATGTGTTTCTTAAGTTTTAAACAATATACTTCACTATAGTTAGAAATTTAAATCTTTTAAAGTAAGCCACTTATACACACTATCACAAAGACATTTAAGTTAATAAATTTGCATAAATTCTGTATTAGGTAAGCAGGGTCTACCCAAAATTGAAAAACATGGCAAGTGGTATATGAGACAAAGAGTTTGGGAACATCTGGTCTACAATAAGTTTGCTTTATACGTAAATAAATCGCTCTAGAATAACTAGAAAATTCTTCCAGCATTGTACATAAAGAGTAGGGTTTGCAATCCCGTGCTATATTTAGAATTCTGGAATTTCGGGATTACATTATCCAAATCCCGGGATCAGGACTGAAAAATTTATGAAAAATACTTACACATTAGCATGGTTGAAATAACATAATAAAACTGAAAACATAATTAAAAATTGGTTTAATATTATTATTTATTGAAACAAATCTAAACAAAACTTAATTCATTATAAAAAACAAATAAAAAATAGTACATAATGAATTCATTAAAATCACTACAATTTGAGCTCATTAAAAATTGACCCATTTGAAATAAAAATCGATAAGTTTGAGATTTTCCTAAATCCTATTGCAACTTTAAAACAGAATAAAAAGCCTCGTTTTTATTTTCATTGAAACACTGTATCTTTTATGTTTAAAATATTTAGAATTAATAACTATATTTTTCGAAGTTTAAATTAGGAAATCTGAACTGAACTTTTTCCCGACAAACTTAATGTACCTGTAAGCAGCAAATACAAATGATAGATGGATTTACAAAAATTTTAATTTAAAAAAGTTTTTACTTATACAACTCCCATAGAAAAAAATATTTTCATTTTTTTAATAAATCTTATTAACATATAACAGTAGAAATTAATCATAATTACGCTAAAATTAACTCTAAAAATACTCAAAAAGCAGACTTCAATATTAAAAATAATAATAATAAATACATTATGTCTTTTAGCTTCCTCAAAAAATGTCTTTTCGAAATATTTTTAACAACATTTAAATATTAATATATGCAATCTAATTTGAAAATATATTTATAATGATAACAAAAAATAATATTACTAAATTTATCTCTCTGTAGGTTAAAAAAGAAAAGCCCGTTCTGACCCCACTCACGATGAGGAGAAAGTTATAGAAGAAATTAAGAGAAACCATCAAATTTCACGGTTTAACATACACACCCGAGTCGAATCCTTCAAGGTTCAACACACAAGAAAACTGACATTAAACGCATACGGTACAAAATAAGTAAATAAGATATATTAAATATGCAATACCAGATTCAAAATACTTTGAAAAAAAATTTCAAAATATAATTCAGACAAAAATTAAATCCCGGGATTGGTTATTTTAATCCCGGGATTTCGGGATGAGAAAAAACCACCGGGATTCCAGGGCTGCAAACCTTAATAAAGAGAAAACAAATCCTAACCTTAAATTTTGTTTGGAGAGATTATTTAGATTCAATTTTTAGTATTAATACCTATCTTTAAAACACAAAATCTGCATTCTTAATTTTTTTATGACTATTCTTATTGTTTAGATCAAAGTTCCCAACCTTTTTTGAACTGGCGCCCCCTTTTCTAGTATATATTTCGATACCACCCCCTTTTTCTAGTGAATATTTTGATACTACCCCCTCCCACTCTCGAGAAATAAGATTGTACATAATACATGGTGAAAACAAGAGTTAAGTTTTAAAAAATATCCTATTGCTAAAAGAATATATTTTTTAATTTAATTTTCTTCTAAGACCCCAATTTTTTTTTACATGCGAATCTGAAATAGCTATTGCAATAATTCATTTAAATGTGTAATATTATATATTTTAGTCATAGGTAGGATATTGTTGGAATTGAAGCGCTACTGAATTTCTTAATTTAAAAAAGTGGAATAAAAGTTTTATCTTATCTGTTATACAGACAGGCAGTAATTTAATGATACGAAGTAATTCATAATAAACTATTTCTTTCAAAATAAATGTAAAATGACAATTTCAGCCTTTTAAGAATCACGTTAATTCCTGGTTAACATATTTAATTATGTTTCTTGGTTAATATACGTAATGAAAAGCAGTGGACGAAACATTTTTCCTACTGCTCACAGACAAAGACAACACGTGCACTTCAGAAATTAAAATGCACTCTATCATTCTATTTAACGTAGGTCCGAATGTAATCTAATCTTTAAGTTTTTCATCCACTTCCCGAACTACCGAAATATGGGAATTTTCATACATGTGATGAGAAATGATTTAAATACATACAATCAACTTAAGTAAACAGTATTAAAGTTTACTTTTGTTAGTACATAATCAGCGTGTTTTTTTAATCTTTTTTTGTTAATCTGCCCAAGCTCCCCCGTGCCATCATAATGCCCCCCCCCTTAATTTTCTCTGGGCTATTAACCCCCTGAAAGCCTCAAACGCCCACGTTGAGAACCTATGTTTTAGATCCATTCCTATCTAAATCAAATCCGACAAAGATTTACAAGTCATTCGGTTTTACTTCAGGGTTTATTTGCTCAAAACTCAAAACGTCCAATAATGTAATTGTTGAGAATTTTCAATGTTCATTGTTTCTTATTTATGTTCTTAGTTTATTTTTTCCAAAGCTTCCTTTCGTATAATTTTAAGGAAATGATGACAAGGATTTTTTTAAAAATTTTATTTCTTCGAGATTCGATTACCATTAGGCTACAAATGAAAGCATAAACATTTTATTGAAAAACATTTCTTATTTTAAAAGGGTATTTTCATTTTTATGATATATCGCAGTTACATGTATTGTTTTGTTGATTTGAATTCAGTCAACCTTTTGTTTAATGGATAAATCAACTACTTGTTTAAGTTCTTATAGCATTATTATGTGACAGACTGCGTTTAGTGAGACTGCATTATTGTTTCTCTAGATTGTACATAGTTTATGTATTTCATATTCAAATTTTTCCTTCTTAGTTTTATTTGTTTTAGAATAACAAAATTTTATAGCATCTATAAACTGGTCAAAATATTTTTTTTTAGATTGCGATATTTGGAAATCTTAATATTTCCTTATCATGCTGGGTCGTTAAAATATGAATTTATTCAATTATTTGGTTCACTTCTGATTTGGGAATCTAACTACTCTGCCTTTTCGAAATCAATAAAATTTGCATTAGCATCACGTTCACGAAAACGCCCTGAAAGTCAGGGATATCTAAACGTTTCACTTTATTTCTGATAAATATTCCAAAACATTTAATAAAAGATCACGTTTAAGGAAAGAAAAAATGATGCAAATCCTGTTCGAAAATGTTTAGGAACAGGATTGTGGAATGTTTTTTCACAATTCAATTCTTGAATTGTTACCTTAGTAAAATATATAGAAAAACTTAAAGATTGAAGCAATGGAAATAATACTAACCCCTTAAGAGATCAATTTTTTTCCCCAAAATTTTAAAAAAAGGCACTTTTTTATTGTATATAACTAAGCACAATACTTAACAGAATGCGAAAATGGAAGAATTTTATTTTAATTTTCAATATTAAGATTTTCACATTATTTCTTATTTTATATACCCCTAGATATTTGTAAACTCTGCATGCTATGAAGAATGTTTCATACATCTGAATAGAATTTCTATCATATTTACAAAATAATTTCATGTTCGTACCTCTTTTTCAAATTTTCAAACGGTTGAGGATTTTGTGTGTACGTACATTTTGAAGCATCATGTACTACTAAGTCGAACAATGGGAACGGAGATATCGGCCTTTTTAGATTATCTTTCCAATTTTAATTTTTTCTTAAGCAACAAATTACCCATTGCCTAGCCAAACACTTTTCTTAATCGAATATTTTCAAGAATCTAAATTCCTGCCTTCAATGAAAAATTCCTGAATTCACCACAAAGAAAATCCCGGATGAGAAGCATTTCAGTACCATGGACCAACTGCATTTCTTAAAAACACTAGCACTAACAATCTCACTATAAGATTAAAAAATATGTGCAAATCAAAGATACAAAGAAGAAAATATCAGTGTCCATACAGAGTATGGGCAAACAGTTAGTGTCCCTCTTTCGATAGCCCATACGGTGTAAGGGCAAACCAGTTAAGGGGCTAAGCTACCATAATGAAAAAAGGAAACACCAAGGATCTGGAAAGGGAAAAGATGTAATTAACGCAACACCATTTCACAACATTTCCATTGATACTACTGCATTGCACTCAAATGTCCTGCAGATTCAGAGTCCTGGTGCTTTTAAATTTTATAAGTAGAAACAAACAAACAAACAAAATAGAAACTAATATTGGGATGACGTTCGGTTACCTCTTACATCCAAACCCTCTTGTCTACCTGTACACCTGGCTAGATGTGTAGGAGGAACAGAATAGTCCACAGATATCATTTCCAATCTAATTAATTTATTAATTCGTATTAACAATTATCAAGCAGACACAATACAATTCTAATTAAGGTATATGAAATATAGTAGAGTGTGCAGGTGAGATTCTATAACACGGGAATACTACTACAGACCCTCAACTGAATGTAAGACAGCTTAAATACACTCAATTATAACTACGTCGCACACGAATAACCAGCTTCTACTTAATCAAATGCACAGTACCAGAACCTTTAATGCATCGGATCCTACACTGGAAACTTCCAGGCACTCTCTTCAGCTTGATCACATGACGTTGGCTCCACGCTCTGTAATCTTTAACTAATTCTACTGCTTTTCAATCTTTAACTAACAACTAATTCTCAAACTTATGAGAACTCCTATTTGCACACATCCAATGTATCAACTTCAGCGTGTCAACAACAAAGGGTCAACAACTCGCATCCTTCTTGCGAACTAGCGAAAACCGAATTATATAATATACCTCATTTACATAAATCACGTTTGCTTACTCGATGAAAGTTGGTTGAATTAAATATTTTGCTTAAAGAGATAAGAAGGAATTAGTGGAACCGCGTATAGATCCGTCACAATATTAATCACAAAAATGTTTAACTATGAGAAAATACTTACTTCATAAATTTGTGGTTGTTTTTTGCCTGCCTAACAAGTACTGGCAACTTTTCTAACGGTGGGAATAATGCGCTGCCACGCAAAATGCAAATAATAGCCTAAATATTTCTTTTTATTTGAAGAATAACGTACTTAGTTTCTGAAGCAGCTTGCATTTTAACCATGATACATAGTAGAGTATGAATTACAAGCTGCTCTCAGAACTGTAGATTGAAATTATTTTTTAACGGTGAAACACCAGCTGTCATTTATCGGCCATCGGGTGGCTGAGGTTGCCTGACCTGGTGGTCATGGTCATGAGCTCGTGGCCGACATGCCACGAGCTCTTGGCCGACATGTCATGAGTTCGAGCCTTAGTACCACTGAAGACTCGCCGTGTAGAGGAGGTGATACACTTTAAATCTGCCGTAGCTCAATGTCCTTCAGAAAGTGTGGTGTGGTAGTAAAGTGAAGGGGTTCCAGCTCAGGTGTCAATCTCGTCACTTGACCGAGGATCAAAATTGCGAGGTCAGTCGCGATTAGTTCTCAGATTGTTTTATAGTACGAGGTTAATAAGCAGTCAGAACCTCAAGCAATCGAGAACCTCAAGAACGAAAAGATGGATGGTAAAGCACTCTTTACCAGCCTTAGGTGCGTGCTTGAGGTTCTTGAGAAGAAATAAAGCTACGAACTACGTTGGATGTAGATATAATCTAAAATGCAAAATTCCAGTGTATGCCTCAAATAACCGACAACAGGTGGTTCGTGAGCATTTCAATGGTATAATACAAGTGAAGTACGCCTTTCGAGAAGTACATAACAAAATGATTAGGGAATCAAAAAAGCAATGACATTATAAAGGGATAAAAATACGAACATATATACAGTCGACTCTCGATAATTCAAAGTTGGAGGGACCAATGAAAAACTTCGAATCCTCAAGAGGGTAGAAAAAATTCCCAAAATGCATGAAAAGAAATTTTTTTTCTAACACATTTAAATTTGAAACTTTGTAATAAAACAACAATTGTACATATGTACAAATATATTTTAAAGTGTTTTTAAACAGTACATATTATACAGTATAAATAATTTTACAGAAGTTAAAAATCCTGTATTAAAAGAATACATTTAATACATTCATGCACAATCCTACGCATCTCTTCTTCACAATATCGGACCATTCTTTCTGAACACATGTGTAGCAAGGCCACGTATTAAAAGAAAGATATGGACAACTGACAACAGATGTGGTTGGTCTATTGTCCACTTAAATGAATGAAAACAATAAAAGTGTCTTTTCGCCTGAGGAATCGGAAAACTCTAAGAAGGGATAGCAAACAGATGGTCATCAAAGGGGCTACATTACAGGAGAAACGCGCAGAGACAACACAACGCAAAACTTGTAAGCTTCAACTTGTTTATTACAGGACTGCAGATGACAGTTAGTGTTCGAATTGTCGAGATTTTTATAAGATAACTTCGAATTATATATAGCGTGTTGTAGCCTGGCCAGCCACAGATTTTACTTCGAAATATCGAGTGTACCAAAATGTAAAGTTTTAGTTCGAAATATCAAGAGTTTTTCTTGGGTCTGAGCATATACTTCTAATTATAGAGAGGTTTGTATTATCGAAGGTTTCAATTATCGAGAGTCTACTGTATATATATATATATATATATAATATAAAAAAAAAAAAAAAAATATAATATATATATATATATATATATTCTTGTAAGTTAGAAGGGTGATGAAATGTGCAATTAAAATGCAAAGATTGTATAAACAAAAATAGTATGTTTTTGTGAATCTAATATACGTATAAGATCATTTTAAATATTTCTCATGAAAATTTTTTAAATTCTAACTATGTAAAGTATACAAATTCATCATCAGATCCGGCAAGACATCCCCTCGTGGGCTAGTGCCTTCCTTTGAAGTTTCCTCCACAATGAAATCTCATTCACCTTCGTTCTCCAAGTTTTCTCGTTTATAATCCTAAAGTCTGATTCCACTGAGTCTGTTCATCTCAGCCTTGGTCCACCCTTCCGAATCCCAGTGATTTTGTACTGCAGTATCTTATTGACAACATTATCATCCGGTATTGGAATTATATGGAACACACACACACACACACACACACACACACACACACAACACACAACACACACACACACACACACACACACACACACACACACACACACACACACACACACACACACACACACACACACACACACACCTATATAATTCAAAATTGTATCTACTTCTCCAGTTATTGTTTTCGTTTACACCTCCAAGTATACTTCGAAGTATTTTTCCCTCAAATGATGCTATTCGATTTTCTTCCAATTTTTTTTACTGTCCAAGTCTCAGATGCGTATGTCCAAACTGGTCTAATAAGAGTTTTGTAAACTAAAAATTTTGTGTTTCTTGAAAGAAATTTAGATTTGAAAGATCTCCTCAGTCCATAAAAAGTCTTATTTGCCAGGTTTAATCGATTCTATATTTTATGAGATATTCTATTTTCAGAAGTAATAATTGATCCTAATTAGAGGTAAAACTTTTAACTGTTAAAGATTTTTTATGAATCTATTTCAAGAAAAGGATTTGTGATTCTGTCTTTTGAAAATAGTATATATTTAGATTTTTTTTCTTTATTTATACCAAGACCCATTCGACTTGCTGCAATCTAAAGGGCAAGAAATGTCCCTTTCAGAGCATGAGGGTTTGATCAATAAAACAAATTACATTTGAGAAAATTTGGTAGAGATTTATTTTTTAATTAATTAATATGGTCATCAAAAATGCTAAATAAGAAATGATAATAAAATGTTTGTGCTAGATTTTTATTTATTATTTTTTAATGGGAATTCATGCTTTAAGAGAAAACATTATTACTTTTAATTTTGTACACTTAAGCATTAAAAATTTATTTATTTTTACTGATGAACATTTTAATGTTGTACATGTTACTTACGGCTTGAAATAAGAAATTCTACAGAAATGAGAAAAATTGTAACAATTTTTTTAAAATTAAAACAAATACCTTAAGTCAATTTTTCACAGTGTTTAATTTTGGATACTATATCTTTATACGTGAAGACTTTTTATATATATATTATATCTTACATCCCTTGATATTTTCAGAAAATAACTTTAAAAGTTATATAAATATAAGTAAGAGAATTGAATTTTTGAAATATGAATATAACTTTTTATAAACTTATTTTTAAAAGAGGTAAATTTTTCAATAATTCACATTGCATTTTAACTTTTGATATTTTTGCTAAAAAAATATTAGATTTATTGAAAATTCCATACTTGTGGAGGTAAAGAAAAAAACCTCAGGATTACTGTAAAATTATGAATCAGTTATATGCTTTCTTTGTTGGCAAGTATACATTTCAAATTTCTCTGGAGAGTTTTTACAGAAAAATTTATTTCTGTGAAATTATTATACTGTTTGAGCTGTAAAGTATATTCAAAAATTAACAAGACGATTTTTTGTACACTTTGTTGAGGAATGTTCACTCAAAAGCACAAATAATAAATATGCATAAGTCTTGATTCTATTAAATATATAACGTCTAAATTATATAAATAATTTCAGACACCTATTTTTAAATAACATTTGTTAATATGTGCTATATAGATGGAAACTACTGAAAAAAAAGAGAGCCAAGAGAAAGAAAAGCGAAAGAAAGAAAAAGAAAGAAAAAGGGGGAAAGGAGGGAAATAGAGAGACAGAGTTAGAAAAGGAGAAAGAAAAGGGAGATTTTTTTTGTTACGTCTTAGAAAAGACAGCTTTGAAAAATTACTGTTATTACTTCGTTTTCTATTTTGTTGATGTCAGATTTTTTAGGTTAATGTCCAAATACGGTAAATTATTTTTATAACCAATTACTTTCAAAAACTTTCACACACATCATTCTCATTTTTGAAAATGCGAAGCGTTGTCTATCATTTAGTTTTGAACTTCAAAATGTATAGTTAAATAAAAACCGGTATTTTTCATTTAAAATCATTCAATGAGTTTTCGACGCCGTAATGGCTTATTTTGGTTTATGCTTTTCCTTCACCTTTCGCTTGTTGTTAAAAATAATTGCTGAGTACTTTTTTTTGTTTCATTTGTTATTATTTTTAACTAGAGCTAGAAAAAAAGATAAATCATCCTAATACCAAAACAAACACAAATAAATAAATAAATAAATAAAATTGAGCCAAGTTGTAGGAATTTTAGTTAAAAATAGTTTTAATCCTTACTTTTTTTAAGGTTTTTAATAACTTAATACTTGCATTTATTTTATTTAAAATTGCATAATTTTCCCTAGTTCTTTTGGAAACAAATTAAGGCTTCAAAATTAGTTTTTCGGAAAGCATGAAAACTATTGGTGGTGATCTTGTAATTTTAAACAGTGGTCAAGCGACGAGAAAGACACCTGAGAATTCGTCCTCATTCTCTCTACTACCACACTACATGAGGACTTTGAAATTTGGTTCCAAGTTAACCCTTCATCTACCACATTTTGATTTACTGCAATTTTTTTTGAATCACCGCATTGAAAATTAAAGGATATACATAAATAAAATACTGAACTATGGGAAATTTAATTCGTTAGAGCTAATTAATTAAATTGGTACTCTAAGGGAACCAGAACATGCTCGAAAGAGTAAAATGCCAAAAATAAGACTCTTTGTTTATTGGACATATATCTTCAAAAATTTCCAATAGATCTTAGATTTTTTTTGTGATCTTAATAAAGATGTTTTAATCATTCTGTAGAAATAAAAATAATAATTTTTTAGTTAAAAATATTCTTTTCTGTTTAATTTTAAGTTCAACATAATTTTTGAGATCTCATAATACATGCTTTTGTTTAGGTACAATTTTTTTTAAAAAAAGTATCTCTTAAATGTGTAGAATATTTTTTGCACATACATAAAACAATGCTCAAAATATAGTGAACCTATGTTTTTAGTAAAATATTAAGATAGTTCCTTTAAAAAAATTATAAAACTTTGTAAAATTGTGAAAATTTTTATTTTATTCCCCTTTTTCATACACTGAACTATTTTTTAAAAAACTATGTACTATTTCGAATAAAAAAAATAAGTTCACTTTATACACAGGTATCCTGTATATAAGTATAAAAAAATTTGGAACCATATAGTGGAATAGGTTTTCTTAAAAGTGTATCAAAAAGCAAAAATTATGCTTTGGAAAAAAGTGAAAAAACTAAACATTTGTAAACGTTTGCTTACATTATGTCAATTATCCTTTTCATATTTTAAAGTTATTTTATCAACGTACATATGTTATACATTTTTAGATTCAGAAAAATATGCACTATTTTTTAATACTAAAATTGAGAAATCGAATTTTTGAATGTGTATGATATCATGGCTTCCTTAAAGCATTGTCTGTACACGGAGGATTAAAATATTATCATAATTCAAAATTACCACGTATGACTTTTTTAACGAAGTTTTAACTCTCAAAAATGCTAAATAGCCAGAGAATACTAGTATTTTACAGCACAAAATATATATTTTTAAAGTTTATTAAATTTTCAAGAATTATTTACTTTTTTAACTCATAAAAACAGCTTTTACACATAAACTTAATTTGATAATATTCAAAGAAGCAGTTTTTCTTTTCATTAATACACAAAGACTCATTACATGTTGTTCATTTTGAGTGAGGTTTCGATTGAATGTTTTTTAAAGTACTGTATCTCGAGGTAGGAAGTGCTGTATTTTCTTGACATGAACTACTGCACTTTGAGTCTTGTTCAGTCTCTTGATCGTCATCTTAACAATCTAGCGAAAATTCAAGCAGATTATTTGCTGGGACTTCTTCATCTGAAGAATCATCTGTTAGTGCTCCACTGCTTTTAGATGGTAGGTTCTGTAATAAATCCAAAGCCTCTTGATTACTGAGTTTTTTCCCCCAGACACTCTAAGAAAAGAAAAATAAATAAATAATAGCACCTTGAAAACCTCCTATTATTGTTAAATCTCAATTACACATAAAGAAATTAAAATATTACTAATTTTTTGAATAAATTATAGATATTTCATTTAATTGTGTGGTAAAAAAACAACTCAAATTCAAAGTTCAAAATTTTTTGAAAGCGTTAAAAACAAAAATAAAAACGTGAAAAAAGTAAGTTAAGCTAAAACGAAATGTCAAGAAAAACATAACTCTATTGCACTATAATGATAAAGCTAAAACACAACAAAAACAAAAATAAGCTACACGGATGGAAAAAAAAATTATGGGATCTTTCTCTAACATCCAGTGTACTGTCCGGTACTTAAGTACCACAAAGTTATTCAAATGTAAAAATAATTATACACACTGTTCACTTAAAATAATTACTCAAATCGTTATATAAGTTCTCAAATAACATACAAAAAAATAAGGTACTTACCTTTTGACATTAAATACTTCTTTGGAATAAAAATGACAATCTTCGCATCAATCCGATCAAAATGTCAGCTGAAAACACAACTTCTGTTTTCAATCTATATATATTCGCCTTCCCCGCCAAAATACTCATCGTAGAACCTGTGCTACCATACATCCTAGAAGAGTGGAATGAAAAGAGTGTTTTTGCTAAATATCATCAAAATATTTGTAAAAAGGGTTATTCTATGTAATTTGAAAGTGAGTGGTACTTATATAAGTACCGTCGGTAGATAAAGGGTTAAGTGCTGCAATCTACATTATTCTAATGGATTCAAAACTTGTAAACGGTCGACTGGAAATATATATTCATGGCCATTCCACTACAATGGCACTCATGTAGCTTATTTTTTTATTTAAGGATAATTAGACTAAATACCTTAAAAATTATTCTTTGATATAAAAATAAATCATCTATTAACATTTTACTCTAGCGTCAGATATGTTGCTGGTTAATTTTATTCAATACTTTTTTTAAAATTTTATCGGAAAAAGATTTTTATAAACTTAAACTTATTTTTTTAAAACTAAATTTTAATTAAAATATTCATACCCCACATATAATTATAATGTTTAATGAATGGTATGTTCACCGAAATTTTCTTGGATTTCTAATTTTGAACAATCTACGCGCAAAAGTAAATAGGCAAAACCCTGACTCACCATAAGGCAACAAGTAGAGCGAAAAATACTCGCAGACATCGTTTTGTCTTAGAACGTACTAAAAAGAAGTGAGCCTGGAAATCTACTAATGCTGTGAGTGAATATTAACATCGCCCTGTTCAGCTACACGAGGGCTTTCGGCCGCGAACCTCGTAATTTTGAACCATGGTCAAGTGGACGACACCTGAGCTGACACCTCTCTCTTAACTACCACACCAATGGGAGGACGTTTGAGCTCTCGACAGCTTTAACGCGCATCGCTGCCTTACATGGCGGATCTTTAGTGGTACTGGACTCGAACTCATGTCATGCCTGCCATGATCCGATACCTTGACCACTCGGCTACCGCGGCCACCCACCAATGCTGTAGTGTAGAAGATAGGAAAGGAGAAGATAGAGAGATTCAACTTACACAGGTGTTTCGATTTGACAAAGCTTCAAAATTATTGGGTCTCTTACCAATAGACGTGCGGTTTCTATCAGGCATTAATTCAAAATTTGCAAAACTTATTTAAGCTCTTCCAATTTCCTTTTTTTCCTTGAAAAATGCAATTGACAACAAGAATTTGAATCAGTTAAATACATAATGCTACAAAATGGATGATACTTAAGTGCATATTTTTTTAAACAGATATTAATTTAAAAAACCCAAAATCCTTTAAAAACCTAAGCCTAATGAGACTATAATTTTTCCTTGGACTACTTAAATTAATCTGTTGAATAGTGCTATTTGATTAAATGTTAATAATAATTTGTTTGCTAGCCCTATTTCAGTAACATTTTGAATTTTGCTGCTTTTTTATGGGATATATAATACAGTAGAATCTCAAAAACTCGGCAGTCCGGATAATGTAGTCACACCTTTGCAGGTCAAAAACCTTATATATTTCTTAAGGGGAAAAAAAACGCATTTTTATTTTAAAAAGATTAATCAGTTTTTGCAAAGTAGACTTCTCAATATTTTCATTATAAACAGCTTTATGCTTTCATAAAATATTTTTCTAAGGAGTGTTTGATTAGAGAAATTACTGTTTACATTATGTATTCCTTAATTTTCATTCACTCTACAAGTACATACTTTTCCTTTGTTTAAGGTATCCGACTACCCTAAAATTGTGAATTTTGCCAAAAATTGACATTTTTTTAATGATTTTATTTGATAGGCCATCTTATTTGCTTTATAAAAATACCAAGTTTATCATTTTCCGTTCGCTAGAACAAAAACTACAAGTGTTTTAGTAAAAGCAGATGCCATTACTTTAAGCAAGATGTCATACTTTAAAATGCGTTTTACTCGAAATGTGATTTTTTGAAAATAATCAAATGGGGCCAGCGATTTCTCAAAAGGTTTTGAAAATAATTAACTGAAATTTTTTGTGTAAGTTCTGTATAATAGTAGAATTGTTTTAACCTTCAGATTTATCAATCACTGTTTTATTACAAAACTTACAGTCCCTTATGTGAGTATATAATCACTGTTTTACCAATTTCATATAATAACTTAGATAAAGTGCTCTAGTTTTCGTAAAAAAGAAAATATCTCTTATCCTGAAGCTCATTTCAAAAATGAACAACATAGCAACATATCAGAATGAAAAAAATTGGTAACCTTTGGTACAGAATTTGGCCGCGTTTATGCTATTTTTTGTAAATTTTTACCTATTTTTCCCCATTTTTTAGTAACAATAATTTCTTTTTCTCTTCTTAGTTTTAGCATATTTTTCTTAAAATGTACTAAACAAATCTAAAAATAACCAAAAAAATCCCCATATTTCCATTTTTTTTAAAAAAAAAAAGTTGTCGCAACAAGTCGGATACCTTAAAGGTAATTGGGCAGTTTATTTTCAGTTGTATTTTCAAGCAAACAATACATGCATGTGCAGTACAATATTTTCGGAGGAAACACTCGCACGTTTTTTAAAATTCCATTCTCGATAACCCAGCATTTTCACAAACTCGACCACCCTTCAGTCCACATCAGGCCTAGACTTTAAGATACTGTACTATAACATTTACTCTTGAAAATTTTAAACGAACGAGAATTATAAAATTACGAAAGAAATTTGTTCACTCACTTTTTACATAAAAATTGTTTGTATTCCTTACTCCTAAAGTGGCATACATAAATCAGAATGTAAACTAAAATTACTTGGAAATGAATATTTGTAAGTTGGTTAAATATAATATGAGATTATAAAACTATAATTTTTTAAAATCGTTTTTGAAAACAAAAATTACATCGATAATCCATGGGTAAAAAATATTTATAAAGAACATACTATTATCTTTATATCTAAAAACACAAAAAGATATTTAAATTCGTGGACTTAGCACTAGTTATTTAAGAGCGAAAATATTAAGTATGGAAGTTATGACAATTACATAAGCAGAGGGAAAAAATTCATGAATGAAATCGAACCACAATGTGTCTTCAGTCATCAACCCCAGTATCTTATTCTATAACTTTCAGTTTAGTGATATATTTCTGAAAAAAATATGTAAATTACAACTACACATGAAGCTTATTGTTCAAATAAACTCAACGTTATTTCTAGAGAAAGAAATAATCTTGTTTTGAGCGGTTACCTGCACAGAAAGTTCTATAAGAAAAGATAATAAAATTTTCCATTCGATTTTGCGCCATCTTACAAAGATAAGAAAAAACGCATTAAAATTCTTCTAGAATCGATTATTTTGGAACACGAAGTCAAAATAGTCGACGCCTAAGAATTCTAATGCTTCGGGCTATCTTTTTTCGTTCCGAAACTTAAACCAGGAACTAAATTGAGCTGAAAGTTTTTATTGTTGCTGACCATAAATAAGTCACGAAAGAGGAAAGAGTTTAAAGCCCGAAGAAACAACCAATGTTTTGAGAAAAAGAAAATCATTACTTTAGTTAATATAATGGCTGAAAAAGTAATATATCACGGCACACAAGAAAAACTGTATTTCGTAGAGTTCCGAAAACTCGGCAGTCCGGATAACTCGGCACTTGGTAGCCTGGCAGTCCGGATAACTCGACACTTGGTAACCTGGTAGTCCGGATAACTCGGCCACACTCTTGCAGGTCGAAAACACCCCACACATCACAATTAACTAAAAAATACAGGAAAAAGAAGAAGACGTCAACGTTGAGCTCATCCTAAAAACTCCTAAAATATCACATAGTGAGAGAAACTCACCTTTCAGTATTTTGAACAACAAGATGCGTCGGTAATGGACTTACTGTTCCTTCGTCGTCTTCGTGATGAAGCAGCAGTATGGAAGACAGCAGGACAGCGTTTCTCAAACTGTGGGGCGTGACAACTCTGAGAGGGGGGGCGCGAGCATATTGAAAAGTAGAAAACAAAATATTATTAAAAAAAATATTAATTTTCTGAAAATAAACAGACAAAAAACATTCTGACATAATAAAAAATAAAATACACATTTAAACTGATATATTACACTTATAAATGCACATAAATGCATCAGTGCTACACAATGTATCTTATACTTAGTTTAACCATGCCAAGTTAAGAACAAGTTTTAAAAAAACCAGTGCCCCATGGGATTGTCATATATAAAATTATACACAAAAATTAACACTTATCTTGTTAATTTGTACGGTTTATAATTAATCCCTTCACTGCCGATTAAAAGTTATGCGTTTCGCTTTCTAATGCCAACCGTTTTCTATGTAGGCGCACGCATGTCATGTATTGGGTTGTGGGGGGGGGGGGGAGGAACATAGAAGCAAATAATCTGAAATAAGTAAATCCTTCACAAACATTGTCAATGTCCTTTTATTGCATTCCAAAACCTTCAGAATAAGTTTATGGATAGCAGTGCACAGAAAAGATCGTACTTCGGAAAGACGTATATATACGTCCGGGGAAATGAACATTTGATTAAGCGAGACATTTTTATACGCCGGTGATACTTAACAGTTTAAAGTCGTGTCGTAATTTTTGCGTCAAAGTTTAGTATTATTGAATTTAATATATTTTTACTGTATGAGGGGGGCGCGAAGAAAATTATGCTGGAATATTGGGTCGCGAATGTTGAAACTTTGAGAAGCACTGCAGTAGGACTTTAAAAATTTCTTTAAAAAGAGTCGCCATATTTTGCAAAATAGGCTACTTAGTTTTCATTATATACAGTTTTATGTCTTCATAAATTATTTTTCTGAGGTGTTTCTGTTCAGGTACATTACTGTATACCATGTATTCATTAATTTTTATTTTCATGTGGCCAATACTCTATGCTTTCATAAATTATGTACTTTTCCTTTGTTTAAACGAATTTGGGTGGTTTATTTTCTGTTGTATTTTTTCAAGCAAATATAGTACAACATCTTCTGAGGAAACATTCGTACTAATTCTTTTTTAATCTAATTGTCGATAACCCTGGCATTTTCACAAACTCGGATATCTCTCGGACCACATTTAGGTTGAGTTTTCGGTACTCTACTATATATAAATGAACTTTAATAATTTGAAAATATCTTTCTAAAATATATTACGGCTTCATTTGTTGTTTTTCTTTTCGCGTTATAAGAATTTAAGTTTTGATTCCTCGTAGCTTATGATAAATGTTTTGGATTTTGTATCCGAGATATTTGCTGCACACTTATAATTAAAAAATTTAAAAAATCTTATAACTCTCATATATGTGGAAATCATGTCATTTTATAGTTATCCATTTTTATTAATTCAAAATATTAAAAAATAAGAATAGTATAAAAGTATGATTTAAACTACTCATATTAGCAAAATTAAATTTTTCTTTTTCTTATCTATGCTAAAATAACCGACTAGGTTTGCAGTCGTAGTTCTGAAAAAGCGTATAAAAAGATAATTTTTTGATATTTAGTGTCAGTGGACTTAGAATATACATATAAAATAGTTTTTACTAAAAAAAAAAATTATTAGAATGCAGTTTTTTGGCAAAAAAATTGAAGACAGAATGACATATTTCCAAAACATTCTCCATTTCTATAATTAAAATTTTTCGTCTATATATAGCTAAGATTTCTCTGTCCAGAACCTAAAACAGAATTTTTGAAATATATTATTTAGAAGGTGATTTTTTTATTCATATTTACAAAAAATCAAATAGAGTCGAGAACACCCGTTATTGTTTCAATTGATCATAACACACACACACACACAGTTTATGTTTTGATGCCTATAAGATACTTACATTGGTCTAAGGAAATTTTGTTTACATTATTTCTTGTTGACGTATCTACAAAATATTACATCTATTTTAAATTTTGGTTATAAGTGTGACAACCGGCTAGCGGTTGTTGGCGTTGAGGGTTTGAGTAAAGATCAGCCATAACCGGTTTCTAACTCAAATTTATTATCCCACTGACTTAAACCAGACAGTTAAATGTAGGAAATGCACTACGTAACTAATTAGAAGAGCAATCGCATGGCTTAAGGCTACTTAACATATAAGTATAATTTACTTCGCTTACTCTTGGAACCCTTTAGACTTCTACGTTATAATTCACCGCAATTCTCTTACTAAATTGTACAACCTCCGGTCATAATCCTTAAGCTCAATTTTATCACTTATTCTCCACTTATCAATAACTGACTATTCCATGACTATTCATCGACTAACATCGCGTACTTAAATGTCAACGTTTAAATAGAAGCATTCATTTGCATAAATAAAGTCTTCTTCGGAAGAAAGTCTTCAATTGAACATATAGTTAAAAAGAAATAAATTTACCCCAAGAGGATTAGTTGAAGGTTCGCGAATAGACCTGTACAATCAGAACAAACCACTATGAATGTATATTATTGCAGAGGATTTAAAATAGGTGTTTTGTAAAATTTACTTTAATTTTTTACCTCTAAGCACAACCCCAGACATCGCGATTGAGAAGAAAACGCACCATTAGTGTAAAAAAAAAATGTCAAAATGTCTCACGTGAATTCAACATTTCTCTCATGAATGGGCGTGGGTTAAGAAGGAAACATTCAAATAGTTTTAGACATTTTTAATATTACCATGGGAATGAGTAAGCCACAAAACTTAATACATGGCACTCAAGCATTCGCTTTATGCAAGAAAAAGAATTTAAGCAAAACCATTACTTGTTGAGTATTATCCCAAGGGGAGTTAAGATTTATTTTAACTGAAAGCGTAATGGAAGAAATAATTTAAATCTCAACGTGAGCCAGTGAAGCAAAGAAAAGTGTTTCTGTAGTCCTTATGGATAACAATTTATTATAAAAATATTTTTCTCTTTTTAAAACTAAGAAAGTATCGCTTTTAAAGTACTTAATATGCTACAGATTGTCAGAATTGTTACAAATAAACTCCCTAGCTTTCAAAATATTGTATTTAATGAAGTAAAAAATTACAATATCTAATAATCGGAGAAAATAAATTGAAATTTTCCTTCTAATTTGAAAAAATGCTCTAAATTCTCAAAGGGTACGTTTCTCGCTTTTAGCTCTTGGCTGCGGTTGCTGAGTGGTCTCGTGAATTTTTAAGTGGCCTTATTTCTGTCGAGTTATGGACTCTCAATTACTTAGGCCACTAAAGACTCACCATGTGTTAAAACACATTGAAATAGATTTTAATGTGTTTTAACACATGGTCTATAGGGTCCAAGGCTCATAGTCCACTCCTTGCTATGGTGAGGAAGTTTATAGAGTGGTGACGGTAGGTTGTGATAGCGGTCGGTTCCTGCTTACATCTGAACCCCTTGTCTACCTGTAAACCCGGCTAGGTGTGTGGGAGAAACTGAATGATCCCACAGACATGATTTCAATCTAATCAATTTATTATTTCCAAATATCAATTATTCACAATAACTATCAATTTAAAGTAGATGATTAAACAGTAGAGTGCGGAGGTGAGATTCTATAACATGGGGATACTACTACAGACCCTCAATTGAATCTAAGATAGCTTAAATACGCTCAAATATAACTACGTCGCACACTAATAAGCTAACTTCTACTCAATCAAGCTCACAATACCTGTGCTTTTTATGCATCAGATCCTACACTGGAAACTTGCAGGTGATCTCTCTCGGCTTGATCAATGTCGTTGGATCCACGTTTGTAATTTTTTTCCTGGACAACTCCATGACCTCTAACTAATTCCACTCTCTTTCAATCTTCAACTAACAGCTAAAGCGCAGACTCTATGTTAACTCCTATTTGCCAACTCACAAACTCGCGAAAACAAATTTATATATTTCATTTACATAATCCCGCTTCCTTACTTGGTGAAAGTTGGTTGAAATAAATATTTCTTAAAAGAGTCATGAAGGGATTAGTAGAGCCGCATATAGATCCATCACAAAGTGAATATTAATGTCAGTCTATTTAGATACACGAGGTTTTAGCGACGGACCTCGTAATTTTAAACCCCGGTCAAGGGACGAGGATGATACCTGCGCTAGCACTCCCCTCTCCTAGCTTCCACAACACACCAACGAGAGGAGATTTGAGCCTCGATATATTTAATGTGCATCGGTCCCCTCTGCACGACGGGTCTTCAGCTCGAACTCATAACACGCCACACGCAGCCACGAGTCCATTACCTTGACCCTTTTAGCTCCATTGCCACAGCCACAATAATAACAATTATAAATGTGTATGTATGATATATCAGTACATGAATAGGATTAACAGTACATAATTTAATAATTAAATTATTTTTTTAAAAATTTAAGAAATCTATTTGAAATTATTATTTATTGCATAAAATATTCTAGTGTATATATCTTGTTTAATTATATTCCAGGGCAGAAAATACGCACAGGCCAATATTCAAAATTATATAAATTACTGTTCTTTAAAATTCATTTGGTATGAATGAATTATTTCAAAAACAAAATAGGCCCCAGAATCTGTAAAAAAATTTTTAATCACAATTCAATAGCTAATAAGTTACTTAAGAATTTTTTGTAAGATTCAATATTACATCTGGGATATAATCTCCAGCCTTTACAAATATTTTTTACTAAGTTCACTAAGTATATAACACAAAAAAATGGATGCGCTTTGACAATATAAAAAAAAATCTGTTTGTAGTTCATTTACCTTTATCTATAACGTTCGAAAAGCAATTAAATATAACGACATTAGCTCTTAAACTTAGT
>BMAO01033280.1:0-30837 GCA_019973975.1 Trichonephila clavata | reverse complement strand
TGTTCTATTTTTTAAATAAATAAATAGTATAAAATAAAGGGAGGGGGCGGGGGACAAGGAAAAATATCTTGGAAAATTAATATTGATTATTGACGTCACAAAAGTTATATTTTTCTTTGAGAGTTTTGTATTTAATTTTGTGTAATTATTTCAGAATTATAACAAAACACAACTTAGATCAGGTCTTTTTTTTTTTTTAAATCTTTTCTTTGAATTACAGTTACGAAGTTCTACTTTTTACGTTGTCGAATGCTGGGTCAGAGAAATAATTTTTAAGAATCTTTTCTGTAATTTCTGAAAATAACGATAGGGATTATTTCAAAATAATAATTTAAAATAATCGTAGACATTACAGTTGAAAATTTTATTTATTATTAAACTTATTTTTATTTTATTGTAAGAACTTATTTAGATAAATACAAATGAGCATAAAAAAAAGATAATTTTTTTTAAAAATCGAAAATTAATATTTATTATAGACTTATAGCCAAGTTAATAAATGCAAGCATAAACTTTAATCAACGTTTGTGTAGACGAGGTAGATAGATTTCTAGGAAACATACTTAAAATTCATTAACATTTTTTAAAAGAAATTTTAAAAAAGTGTATAAGTCTCACATATAAATCCTAGATCTATTACATTAGAGCATTGGAGGAGGGGGGGAGAAAGATTTTAAAGTAGGGGGTAAATAACAATTTTCTCCCTTGGTTGCGTTGAATCAATAAACAAAACACACATTCGACAGCTTTGTCACACCATTCATTCTACAAAATGAGTACAACTTCCACTTCTCACGTACGTCCATGTATGTCCCGTATGCATACACCATTTAAACCGTACCATTAACCAGTTATAATAAGCCAAGAGAGGACGATTTTTGTTGCCCAACCATGGAAAAAGGATGAAAAAGATTTCTGATTAATATGAAAGCTGCGGGGGTAGCTCAAACAAATGAAACCTAGTTCCAACGTTGACGTCAGCAATTAATAAAACACGCTACACAGCCCACCGACTAGATTTTGATCGGAAAACAAGATAGTAGTTCGGGCTATGACCTCGTCAGCGACAAATTTTCTCTGTAGTCGTAAGTCTTCAATTCGAACTGTCATCAGCAGAGATTTTTTTAACTCCATTTTTTTCTCTCTGCACCGAGTGGATAATGATTTTGACACTTAGTGTTATCATCCTGAAAACAAGGTGAAATGTCGTGATTTATTTCCAGGCACCTGGTCTTCCATGTTGACTGGGTATTAATATTCAAAAGGCAAGTCTTGGATTTAACGGCTGTGGGCGAACAAGTACGTCATTAGACACCCATAAAATCTGTTTTGAGATGTGTGCGAATTTACTTTTGTCGTGCCTCTAGAAAGCAAAAAGTTTTCTCTGTTTTTTTCCTTGTGATAATAAATAAAATTACCAACCCGCAGCTGGTGTGTTCGGGGGCGAAATAGAGTTGTTACTACTATTATTAGGTACAACTTCCGCTTTATTTTTAACTTGTATACATGTCATGACCAGGGACACCTTAAGATTCTTTGAGGCCCTGGGCCTAGAGAAATCTTTAGATTTTCTTGAGGCCCTGGGCACCTATGCGAAAGTAGGCCCTAACTGAGATCTTTAAAAGTAGACAGTATATAGCATGCATTGTCAAATACTCATTCAAATGGTCACTTGAAACAAATAAATGTGCACAACTTACAATCTCACAAACCGGCTCGATCGAGGACCGCATTTCGAATAAATGAGTTAAATGATTGCTTATGGCATTAGGCCTAGATCTAGACATGGACAACGTCGTTACATAATAACACAGTCTTATCCCTTTTGCCAGTTGGCATGTAGTTTAAAATTCCCTGTTTTTTTTTTTGGTGAATATGTACGGGAATAATATTTGACTACTAAAATTATCTGAATCATGATCTCATAAATACAGAGTCAAGAAGAAAACGAGGCCCTCACGAGGACGAGGTCCAGGGCCCGAGCCCAATTGTCCCATGCTTTAAGACCCTTCTGGCCATGACGCGTTCCTTCGCATTACACAATGAAACGTACGCGTATGTTAAAAATAAAGTAGAATAACTTGTGTTTGACGAGTCATGCAGAATCTCCAAATAATAAATATAGATAAAAATATATACTATAAAATTATGCTGTGTGGTGTGTGTGGCCAAGTATATATAATACTAGCTGTTACCCGCCCGCTTCGCTGGGAATTTCATGATGTTTTATAAATTTTTACTACTTATATATATGTATAAATTATTGATATCTAAGTCCTAGCATTAAGAATTCGATTGTATTGAAAATATACTTAGACCTGTAACTGTCGCCTGTTGATAAAAAAAAAGGGGCAAATCATCTAATTTGTGTTTTTCTAAAAATTCCCTAAAATTGAAGATAGAATGATGTTGGCTCTTTCGTAACCCAAAAAATCAAGTGGATTCCCGCAAAACAATTTTCAGTGGATCTCTACTCCGTAAATTGAACATGCAGCCAAATTTCAAGTCTAAATCTAACAGGAAAAAAAACAAAAGTTTTACTATCAATTATCCCCGTAATCCGTTGAAAGCGTTTTCCAAATAACCGCTCTTAGCGGATTTCAACTCAACAAAGAAAATGCAAACCAATTTCATTATTATTAGTCCTTATAGCTCGAAAAAAGTAATTTTTTTCGTCATTACGTTCCCAGTAACCCCTGCACCGCCCCAGAACTTGATTTGCTTAAAATACATTCTTAGTGGATACCTATTCAACAAAGAAACATGCTTAACAATTTCAATATATGGGTCTAACAATTAAAACAGGAATTTTTTTTCTGTAAACTCTCTTGACCCCTCGCAACCCTCTTGGGGGTAACTTTTCGTTTTACTCTTTGTTAGAGGAACTCTATCCATGAAAGGAACATGCTACCAATTTCAGCAGGTTGATCAATAGTTTAAAATGGAAATATTTATCAATTACGCCTCTTAATCTCCCGAAATTAAACTTAGTAGTTCATATTCGCGAAACCCATTTTGTAGCGGTTCTCTACTTTACGAAAGGAATATGCTTATCAATTTCAAGACTGTAAGTCTAATAGTTTAAAAATGGGGATAATTATCTATAGCGCCACTTGAGCCCCGCAACGCCATTCTGGGTCTGTTTTCACAAACCAAAATTTGAAGGGGAAAGAAATCTATGAAAGGAATCTACTTACCCAATTTCAAGATTGTGAATCGAGTAGTTTTAAAAATGGAAATAATTATCAACGCATCTTAAGCCATTCAACGCCACTTGGGGGTCAATTTTCACGAAACCCATTTTTAGCGGATATTTGCTCCCATGAAAGAAAATGCCTACCATTTTCAAACTGGTGCATCTAATATTTAAAAATAGAAATAATTATTTATATTGCCCTTAACACCCCGCAACACCCCTTGGGGGTCAATTTTTCCCCAAACCTGTTTTGTAGCGGATATTTACTCCATGAAAGAAACATTCCTACCAATTTCAAGCAGGGAGGTGAAGTAGTTTAAAACGAATATATTTATCTAGTACGCCCATAAATCCCCCGCAACGCCATTTAGAGGTCTGTTTTCACAAAACTTCTTATAGCTGATCTCTACTCTATAAAGAAATCTACTTATCAAAATATAAAGACTGTGCGTCTAATATTTTTAAAAATGAAATAATTATCTATAACGCCCCTTAAGTCCCGCAACGCCACTTGAGGGCAATTTTCCGAAACCCATTTTGTAGGCGTATCTCTACCCTATGAGAGGAATTACTTACTAAGTTTCAAGACTGTACGTCTAATAACTTAAAAATCGGAATTTCTAACGCCCTTAAACCCCCGCCCCCACAAACAATTGCTGCTAATTTGAAATTACAAACAGACACTTCAATTTTATTTATTTGTGTAGATATAGATTGGGATTATAATAACTATTGTTTAAATGTGACTAAAAATGTAAATATAAAAAAAAAAAAGAAAGGATTAAAACTAACCGGTAAAATATCAATTTTTTGTTTCTGCATTGCTTTTTGCTTATGAAGCCTTGATTTATTATTTTTAAAAGTGCATCCGAAACAGTCGATGCTCTACTTATGAACAGTGAGATAACTATCATAAAAAAAATTATGGTACGTGACAGCGTATTATAATGTGCGCGTAAATTTATTATGTCTCATGAAGAGCATCGGTCGCCAGTAACCAAAACAACGACTTCATTAGCTCAGCTTGGCGTTCAATTTGGGCGTTCATCTTGGCATTCAGTTTCACGTTCACCCGTATAGTTTCCGTTCCCGTAAGAATACGGGAATAAATATAGCCTATGTTACTCCCCGTTAATGTAGCTTTCCATTAGTTGAAAGAATTTTAAAATCGCACCAGCCGTTTCCGAGATTAGCCGGAACAGTCAGACAGACAGACAGACAGACAGACAAAAATTTTAAAAATTGGTTTTTTGTTATGAGTACCGTATATACTTTTAGTGCATTAAGTAAAAAGCTGCTAATTTGAAATTACAAACAGACACTTCAATTTTATTTATTGTATAGATAAGTATACTCTAAAAATAGCATATTAAGAAGAAATAATTTGAATGAAACAATGATACACACTATCTGCTAATAAGTAACGAGACACATACGCAAATGTCAGCATCTGCGGTCCTGATAAACGTCACGTTTTCTACCCTTTATAGTTTTAGAAATAACATTGGACATGCAGGATACCACGAAATACAGAGTTATCTGATTGCGAAACAGATGTAAACTTAGGGTACCCTAGAAAGGATTGATCCTTAAGGAACATGTATAACGAGCTAAATTACCCCAAATCAACTCTGGCAATTGTGATTAAGAACTGAAAGATGAGCAGAGATTGTTGGAATATGTTCAAAATCAGCAGACCCACGAAACTGGGAGATCGAGACCGACGGGTACTGTCCAAGTAATTCGGAAGAGCCGATTCAAACAGTGGCACACATACGCCAAGAGTTTCAACAGCATCCGGATGTGGTGTTTCGATCAATACTGTGGCGTCGTGAGACTCGGTAGCGTGTATGGACGCCAAGCTAACATTAAAAATACTTTTATTGTGATCTAAAAAAAACCTTTATTTGATTTTGAATATTTAGAAGATCAATGGAAGAGAAAAAGTCAGTTTCGGGTGCTAGTTCTATTTAGCCATTCAGTTGCATCGGTGTCCACTCCCCCGCTTCTCCTCCGGTCAACATGTCTTCAGGATAGGAGTACGAAAATTAGACGGTCGAATTTCTCTACCGCGGGCAATCGCCTCCGCTTCCTTCTTAGTCCGCCGGATACTGTCTCAGGAGTCAATCTCGGGAGTCCATCGGATACTGTTACAGGGTCGATCAGGGAGTCGATCCCGTGCTTCTTTATTTGTCCGTCGGATACTGTCTCAGGAGTCAATCTCGGGGTTCATCTCGGGAATCGATCTCGCGCTTTTATTCGTCCGTCGGATACAGTCTCAGGATTCAATCTCGGGAGTCCATCGAATACTGTCACATGGGTCGATCACGGGAGTCGATCTCGCGCTTCTTTATTCGTCAGTCGGATACTGTCTCAGGAGTCAATCCCGGCTTTCATCTCGGGAGTCGATCTCGGGAGTCCATCGGATACTGTCACAGGGTTGATCCTCTCTTTCGCTGGGTCGACCCTTTTAAACTCTAGGGGTGGGTCCACTCCACACCCCTCATCAACCCCACTGGCAGGCCTCAAGGTTTTGAACCCTGCACCTCGGTCTCACTAGCCCGCCATTGGTGCAGGGATAACAAAGGCTCGGGTCTTTCTCAAAAGTTTCCGGCGACAAGGGCTTGGCTGACATCTGCACTCGAACCACTCGCCGCCTTTCTCTCTTTTGATGCCCCCACCGCCGTCTGCCGAGGTACCAGCCTTTCAAGACGGACAATCATTGCCTATGGACGAAAAATAATGCAATGATGCCAGCCCATAGTGTTAGTACTTACACCGGCACCGACAGTCCAGATGTCTGACAAAGCACAATGACTCCAAAGCCACGTGCTCTCCAGCTGTAGCATGAATCATGAATAGGGGCGATTTTCCTTTGTGACTACGTCACAATACCTTCTCTAAGGAAGCTAATTTACTTAATTTTCATAGTTTTTCTTCCACCCATAAGCCTTTGATCATCAAGTCCAGCTGCGTTGCTAGATTAAGTTGGTGTAAAGAACGTCGACAGTGGACCTTAAATCAGTGTAAATAGGTTTACTGGAATAAGGCATTAAGATTCGCCTTTACCGTTTGGACGGGTCGACTGGAGAACGGATCCAACCAAAATGCATTATGCCCACACTTAAGTTCAAAGAAAGAGGAAATATGATAGGGGATGTGGTTTGATCTGGGACCCTTGATTCACTTCATGCTAAGATCAACGCCGACTTCTTCTGCTTTATTTTTTTGTGTCCGTGTGCTTCCTACTTTGTCCAGCTGTAAAAGTTGCACCCATCAGGGACATCTTAAAACTCTTAGATGCCCTGGTCCCAGAGAAATCTTAAGATTTTTTGGACCCTGGATCCCTTATGAAAGTAGGGCCTATCTGAGACTTATAAAAGTAGACAGTAGCATGCATTGTCAAAGGCTCGTTCAAACTGTAACTTGAAACAAATAAATGTGCACAACTCACAATCTAAAATCCTAGGCACATGCCCCTTGACCAATGGCTGCATTTCTACAACATTCGAATGGTTATTTATGGTATTAGGCTCAGACATAGGCATGTACAACGGTCATCACATAATAATACAGATTTACCAGTTTTGCCAGTTAACATGTGCAGCTTGAAAATTCCTCCCCCCCCGGAGAATATGTACGGGAATAGTATTTGATCTTGTAAGGAATGAGATGTTCTCTCATTCCCGCCTAGAGATGTGAGTGGAAGGGAAGGAAGACTAGCCATAACTAAAATTCACTTAGCCATAGCTAAAATTCACTCTATTTATTTCACAAAATTTAACAACACAATTCAAATAATTTCAACGAGAAGAGATGCTCTCAATCTAAGCAATATGTGAATTAATAACGAGATGCGCGAATTATGAGAAGACTATAAATATATATATAGACCCTCTTATTTCAGGATCAAATCTACTATCCCAAATATCTGAACACTAGTTAAACTTTAGTAACCAATCGTCACTTTAATTCTTTCCCCTATCAATATTGGAAGAGCTATAAAATGATATAATACCTGATCAGTAGCAATCTATACTATCACCTCCCTTTCTCTCTCCCTTAGCTTGAAAACCTAGACTTTATATAGTCGACCTAATTTGAATAATCAAGGTTTCTTCTTCTGAGGTTTGGTTGTGAATAAACTCGAATTGATAGACCAAAGATTTCAAAACAGAATTAAGGAAAGGAAGCGGATAAATCCGTCACAATCTATCAAACTATCTCTACCAAATCTTATTAAAGCAAAGTCGAGAACGAAAACGAGGCCCCATCGAGGGTGAGGCCCTGGGCCCGGTTGCCCATGCCTTAAGACGTCCCTGGTACCCATGCTACTTCCATGATACCACTTCTTACCACTAATATTTTTACTACTTCCTTCGATGCGAGATTGAAGCTACTGCAGTAGCGGTCGAGCAAATATCACTAAGAAGCTCCAAGAGTCAACAGGACCTTAATCTTTTCCGACTCTAATCAGCATTACAAGCTCTATCTCAAAATACCCTCTGTAATTCACAAAGAATTTTAAAATGCAAATAGTTCTTAAAAAATTTTCCTCGTAAAATCTCTTTTCAGGGATACCGGCTCATTGTGACATTGCTGGAGAATGAGCATGCTGACTTCCTTGCTAAGAAAGGAGTTCTTGTGATCCAAAGACCCGCGAGGAGATTTCACCCTTTCATTCATTAAAGCTTTTTTCCAGTATGGCCTTAAAGCATAAATTTAAAATGGAAGTTGCGGAGATGTCGATGGATAAGAACTGGGCAATCTTGAACAAGACCCATTCTGGGTCCCTGGGGGGGGGGGCTAGAAAAGCTGCCGTAGCTCATTTTAGACAGGTTATGATTGTCTGAGATCGCCTCTCTACAGAATTGGTATTGCCTACTACACACACACACAACACACAACACCGGACTGTCCTCTGTGCGACCCTGGTCAGCCTATAATCGCTGAACATTTGGACGTGGGCCCAGGACTAATTAGCCTTAATTTAATTGTTGAAAAATATTGGAGAGCACGTGAACTAAGGACATAGGTGCTATTGTAGTGTGGGGCATTTGTAAAATAAGTAAATAAAATATAAACTTCCAGGATGACAATTGCAGCTATCATATTTAGAGCCCACAATGGATTGATATACTGACATTGAGGTTAATCGAATGGATTGGTTTTCCCAAGCCCAGACCAGAATCAAATCGAAAACCTCAGGATGAGTTGGATTGCCAAATTAAGGGGTGTGAGAGTCGTCCAAAATCAGTGAAGAAACTTACCTGTCTTCTCCAAGCCGAATGGAAAAAACATTACTAGCTGTTATACATTCTTATACAATGCTATATTCTTTTTCTTGTCTCTAAAGCTAAAAAAAGATATTATCCCTGTTATGTTTTATACACAACTGATATTGAAGAAGCATATACTTTAGTTAATATAACTCCTTTCTTACCTGTAATCTATAATTTCTTTACCCTGCTCATATATATATATACAGTAGAGCATACAAAAAATTTTCAAAGGGGGGGGGGCATGGTCGAAAGTACTCCAACTCGTATCATACCTCAAGACAACACCATTTGATTCTTCTGATTTTGTCGATTTTGTTAACAAAAAACAGTAAAAAATTAATTATTAAATTAATAATTAGCATTAATTAATAAAATAAATTGTTAATTACAAATACTTAATTAAATCTTCCGTTATATATATATATATATATAGGATTATCATCAATCGAAAAACTCAAGGACTTTGGGGAGTGTCCGGACCCCCAGGACATCCCCCTTCCTTGTGTGTACCACTGAATATGTACACTCACTTCCAAAAGTTAAGCACGAAGATGTAAAATGCAAAAAAATCACCAAATACTGCTTTGATTGACACAAAATTTGGCAGTTAAGTAGCATATATATTAATACATAAAACAAAATCAATAATTATATACAGAAATGAGAACAATATTAAATTTTTTAAGTTATCAGATAATGTCATACTGGAGACTTCAACAGAATTATGTATAAAGTGAAAATAATCAGCATAAAATGAAAAAAAAAGGACATTAATAGAGTATGTGATCCCTCTCATCTGTATGCAAAGTTTACACCTTCCGACCATGCTTTCAATTAGGTGGTCAACCACCGTAGAATTAAACAATCACCATTCTTCTTGTAGAGCAGTTTCCAGCTCAATAAGAGTGGCTGGATGTGGGAAACGTGAAGATACAGCACGGCCGAGAGCATCCCAAAGATTTTCAATAGGATTAAGGTCGGACGAATATGCTGACCACGCCATACGCGCAATCCCTTCACTCTCCAGGTAGTCATCGACGATGTCAGCTCTATGGGGACGTGCGTTATTGTCCATTAAAACAAAAGTAGGGCCAACTGCTGCAGCGCACAATCTCACAATTGGTTCTAGGACTTCATCTCGATACTGGACAGCCGTCACAGAACCCCGTTTAAAGATGTGCAGGTCGGTGCGGTATCCTAATGAAATCCTTGCCCACACCATAATGCTTCCGCCTCAGAATGCGTGATGTTCGGTGATGTTTTGGGGCTGATTGCGTGTTCCTTGTTTACCCCATATCCTTATATGCTTGTCATCTAGCTCCAGAGCATATCTTGACTAATAAGTAAACATGACATTGCCCCAGTTAGACACAGTCCAATTGCCATATTCCCGGCACCACTTTAATCGTGCCCCTCTTGATTGAACGGATAGAGGAACACAAACTCGAGGTACCCGGGCATACAGTCCATTCATATGTAATCTTCTGCGATCAGTAGCTGCAGATATAGCCTTAACAATGGACGCTGTAACCATAGATGTCACACGTGGGGAGGTCGCTCTGCGATTCCGCTTGGCTACAATAGCAATATATCGATCTTCCGCGGAGGGTTGTAACCCTTGGGCGACCGCCTATGGGCCTTTGGACAACGGTCTGTGTGGCTTGGAATTGTTTCCATAAACGTGAAATTACAGAATGATGAACGCCGAAGAAAAGAGCAACATCTATGATCGACTGTCCTGCTTCAATGTGCCCCAGAGCACGCCAGCGCTCAGAATCTTCCATTCGTTTTCTGGAAGCCATAGAAACACGTATGTCTTGAAAACAAATTGCACGAAAGTTTTAAACACCTTCTATCAGCACTTACAATCAACTTCTGTAACCCTTCATAAAGCTGGCTTCTTATAAGACTGCCCTTTTTGCATATTTCTTGACATGAAAGCACGATTGGCTGTTACCTAACATATTTGCATACTTCCATCTTACCTCTGCAGCAAATTGCATTCTCTTCAATTCTGATTGGCTTCCGGAAGTTAGCATTTTCCTCTCCGTGTTTAACTTTTGGAAGTGTATATATATATAATAATTTCTTAATATCTTGACAGTTATGCTTAGGTTTTATAACTATTTGTATATATTTATGGATTATGTATGTATATAAATTTGCTCTCATTACTAGAGTAAAAATAAGAAAAGAAAATACTTTTTTATTCTTGTGAAAACTAAAAAATTTTTCCAAAAATATAAAATCTCATAATCTTGTAATATAGAACCGTACTCTACTTACTTAGATCTAAGAAAGTTAAAAATACCAAAATTAATCTTAAAAATTAAAATAATATAACCAAAAATAATAAAGAAATAGTATACAAACCTCTGTATAATTCCCCCAAAACAATGGCGACCAGAGGACAGCATTTAAAGATGAAATTAATCATATAAAGTGTCGATAAATATTTATAAAGTTTAAAGAAGAGCTAATATTTACATATATAAATTTTTTTTCTAAACTTATAAATACTTACCGACACAAGAAAACGTGAACATTTGGTTTTCATCCGTACAAAGAGATCGGCGATACTTTTCAAAAGAATACCTGAAAAAATAACACATCTTAAAATTAGGCTTCGGTGGTAGAACTTCCACTTGAAAAACATTTTCGCAATGTAATAGCTCATTGGATTTCACTTAAGAATCGATCTTGATCACTACATCCAGTGATCAATACATAAAAAACAGCCAATAGATTAGGACATAACAGTAGTTTCGCAAAAAGCAATTTCAATCGCTTTGCAGTACAACTATTATTACCCATCCTCCCTTCTCCTTGTGGTAATTAGCATGGCAAGTTGGAATGGAACCGCCGTTTTTACTGTCGGCGCCATCATCATAAAAGCCACAAAAGCCATAGAAAAGAATAGAGACATACCTTGCAGGGGTGTTTTTTTTTCTTTCTCGTTTTTTTCCTTCTTCCACCACGTTTTATTTTTTGCTTCTTTTCTTCTTTATTTTTTTAAAAGAAGCTATTTTTCCCCCTCCTTTCTTTTTCACAAAGTTTTGTTTTCCTATTGTGATGAGATTTAGCCCACTAAAGAGAGGCAATTAAAAAAGAAAGCTTTCTGCGGAAGGGACATCAGCCCACAAATGGTTTTTGACCCGTGACCAAATGGAACGGAGTTGTACCCAAGGGGCCCGTTTAAAAATTCTGACGATGAGAGTAGGGTCTGTGTTCCATGTCAGTCTATAAAAGATGTCTTTTACCAAATAAATGCTGCTTGAAATTCTTCAAACAGTATATACATATATATATAATCAAAATTTCTCTACAAGAGAGAGATGAGTTAACATGATTAATACTTAAATGAATTGCAATTGCAAGATAACCAGACAACAGAATTTAAAAGGAGATATGAAAAAATTGAAATATAATAATACAATAAGACTGGATTTACATATACAATAATAGAAAAAAAAGAAAAGTATAATTGAAGAAAATAAAATAAAATAAATAGTCAAACATTTAACTTATTAGATAAAAAAGGTTTGACCATCAGCATAAGCTACCAAATAGCAAGATCTATAATAGACCAAAATACCATACATCAAAATTCAAACATATGTAGGCGCAATGCAGCCACATGAAATATGTGAGAATATATAATCAAAATTTCTCTACAAGAGAGAGATGAATTAACATGATTAATACTTAAATGAATTGCAATTGTAAGATATATATATATATTCTCTTGTAGAGAAATTTTGACATATTAGAGCAGTTTATTTCCATTCAAAATTCTGAAATAACAAGCATTATTACATATTAATTAAAATAATTAGTACAATTTATTAATCGATTTATAATTATCACACTGTATGTTCCACCGCATTATTTACTATATAGATTTCTTGCAATATTTTCCATAATACATTGGATAATTTGCCTACAGTAGTGTACATAGACTTTATGGAAGTGGCTTACATTTAAAAAAAAACACTTAAGGTATCCAACAACCCTAAAATTGTGAATTTTGCAAAAACCTGATAAGTTTTTTATGGTTTTATTTTACAGGTCATCTTATTAGCTTTATAAAAATACAAGTTTATTATTTTCCGTTCACTAGAGAGAAAAAACTACACGTGTTTTAGTAAAAGCAGATGCCATTACACTTTAAGCAAGATGTCATACTTTAAAACGCATTTTACTCGAAAGGTGTTTTTTTTAAATGCTCAAACGGGGACAATGATTGCTAAAAAGGTTTTGAAAATAATTAACTGAAATTTTTTGTGTATGTGTTCTGTATAATAGTAGAAGTGTTTTAACCTTCCGATTTATCAATCACTGTTTTGTTACAAAATTTACATCAGTCCCTTATGTGAATATAATCACTGGTTTTTTTGTTTTTGTTTTTTTGTTTTACAGTTTTGATATCAGATCCAGAAATTTTATTTCCTCTTAAAAATAGGAAGGATTTTTGAATCGCCATCGCACGCACATTCAATATGCCTACAAATTTCATTTGGCATTCACGAATTTATTGCATCTAAATCGTTAAGGCAGCATGCATCTCCATTGCTCCAGATGTTCCATCAAAATTCTTGTTGCACACGTCAACATATCGTTTTTGCATTATGTCAGTGTTTCTCAAAGTTTCAATATTCGCGGCCCATTATTCACTCATAATTTTCATCGCCCCCCCTCTTCCAATAACAATGTATTAAATGCAACAATAGTACTTAGACGTTAAAATTACGATAGGACTAACTTCTTAAGTGCCAACGTTGTATATAAATGTCTCGCTCAACCAAAGCGTTATTTTCCCCAGACGTATATACACGTCTTTTCGAAGTACGATCTTTTTTGTGCACTGCTAACCATAAAATTATTCTGAAGGCTTTGGAATGCAATAAAAGAACCTAGACAATGTTTTCAAAGGATTTATTTATTTCATAGATTATTTGCTTCTTTATTTCTCCACTCCCCTCAACATTTCATACGCGAGCAAACGTAGAAAACAGTTGGCATTTTGGGAAGCGAATCGTGTAACTTTTTATCGGAAGTTAAGGGATTAATTATAAATCGCACAAATTGTCAAAATAAGTGTTAATTTTTGTATATAATTTTATATATGACAATCTCTCATGTGTGTGGGTCACTGGTAATTATTAAATTTGTTCTTAACTTAGTAATGTTAAATTAATTTTAAAATACATTGTGTGTGTTGCACTGATACATTTAAAGTGTAATATATCAGAGCAAATGTATATTTTATTTTTTTTATGTCAGAGTGTATTTTGTTTGTTTACTTTTAGTAACTTAATAATTCTTTCAAATAATCTTTTGTTTTTAACTTTTCAATATGCTCGCACCCCCTCTCAGAGTTGCCACCCCCCTCCCCAAGGGGAGTTCGAGAAACACTGCATTATGTGATACTTCAAACTGCTGAGATTTATAATTCCCGTACAATTCTCATAATACTGCAACACTGCTTTCCTCAATGTTTCAGTTGTCCTCGATGTTACCTGATAACTATACCTAATCTTAGGATATATATATATGTCCTTATATTTTAAACTAACTAAACAGAGTCTGTTTTAAATGTATTTATATAAAATATATTTATCTTCGACTTCTTAAAAAAAGAGCTGGTATCAATGGCGTTACTATTCCTATAAGTGGGCCTTTTTATCAAAAACCTTTAGGGACCCATTTTTGGTAATGGGATTATTGGTAACATTTATTGACAAAATTGGTAGCTTACATATTTTTAGGTACCTGTTGCTCGGGTTCCCCGTATTTTTGATACGGAGGTAGCTACGCCCCTGCCTGGTACATTATTTTATTATTGTATTAAATG
The DNA here is from genome assembly GCA_019973975.1 of Trichonephila clavata. Lineage (NCBI taxonomy): Eukaryota > Metazoa > Arthropoda > Arachnida > Araneae > Nephilidae > Trichonephila > Trichonephila clavata. Next base: position 16,505 of record BMAO01033280.1, on the reverse strand, counting down.
CAAACAAAATTTTCATAGCAATTCCTTAATGTATCCGGCAATTTCGAAAAAAAAGCTTAATAAACTGTTTCCAGTTTTATGTCACGCAAATAAAAAGAGCATTGCGCGCTACAAAAAGTTTTAAAGTGTGACAAATAATCTTTAAAAACAATCTTTCTCATGATTATGCGTAATAAGTTTACAAACTATAGGACTCAAGGGGGATGGCAAGGCTATACAATCAATCGCATTCGTCATCTAGCACCGAATTCCTGATATCCAATCTGAATCGGGGCTTACCAATAAGCGATTAGATTTAGCTTTTGATAATCGATAAAAAAAAATGTAAAAAAGAAACTAAAATACTTCAAAGAGTCAACCACTTTTGCTTGTCGTTAAGTGCAAAAGACACAGTAATAAGAAAAGAAAAGAAAAATGTAGCAAATGCGGTATCACTAATGCAATTTTGACCACCCCATCACATGGCAACAGCCACTAGAGAGTGAAACAACAAACTTCATAAACTTTTGATGTTCTTTATCACGATAACAATTTGAAATAAGGGTTCTGAAGATATCGGAGGGGGCTCTTTCGAGTATCTGTCAATATTTTCATCTCTAGTCGAACAATCGTGTCATGTGCTCCTGTAACAAAGATGGAGAATACACAAAACCCCAATTATAGAGATAAAGACACCATCGGCCGAATCAAAAGAACAAAATAATAATTTTCGAATGTTGTGTTGGATTAAAAATGGCGCGGCTTTGTCATATGTGTGACTGAATAACATTTCGCAACCTTTTTTTTCTTTTCTTCTGGAATAATTTACGTAACTTGAGCGGTGTTTCTCTATTTACATTTCACTTTAAAAAAGTAGCGTGACAAATTAAGAAATTTTTAAGTGCTATTGTAAATATTGATCATGAGGGATATTAGTAAATCAGGAATCATGTTCAGGAATACTTTTTAAAAAGGGAAAAAAAGTTTATAAAGCTTTTTGACTTTTTAAATGCCGTTTTAAGTAAAAAAGCTTTTTTTAAAATAACTATTCCAAATTTTTAATAAGGAATTCTTGATGAAACAGTTTTTACATGGAAAATATAAGGAGATTGTAATATTTCAGGCATTTAAAAAATTGTTATCCCTATACAGAAGCTTACTAACAGTGAAAATAACTAAAGAATTTAAACACACATACAGTTACATCATAAAATATTTAATATTCCGCAATTTCCGCATACCATGACATTTTTCTGGTCATTTATTGCAGCTTAAATTTAATTTAAATTCAATATTCCATGATAAAATATATCAATTAGAATTAATATTAATTTAAATTTCGAAATTATAGAAATCTTAGTTTGCTAAATTTCTATGCTTAAGGTATCTGACCTTTCGGAACCATAAATTTGTAAAAGTGTATAAATGAATTTTTTTTTTCATATACTTTTTTTATTCTTTAAATTTAATTAATAAATTAACAATGTATAATTAATTTTTAAAATATTCCTGTCAAAATTGGGGAAAATATCTAGGAAAATTAAATAAAACACTATTCTATGAATATACATTCATTTAATTACCAAGCGAAAATTTAATGCTCGTATAAAACACATCTGATAAGGAAGATTTTTGTAGCAAAAAAAAAACTATAAATTTTCTAGAGTACACTTTAGATTGGATAAATTCAAACTAAATTAAACATAAATTAAAAGGTTTCTATTTATTGCAGTGATTTTCAAACTGAGGGGCGTCTCTCTAGGGAGCGTGATAACCCTATGTGGCGGCCTCAAGAATATCGAAAATAAAGGATTATTTTTTAAAAAGTAATAATTTACCTAAAGGCAACAACACAAAATAACATTCTGATAAAATAAAAAATAAAATACATATTTAAACTAATATAATATACAAATAAATTTATCGGTATTAGTAATAATGTATTTGTATTAATTGTGATACTTTTATAATTACTGGTGACTCCCATGATCTTCTCTTGCTGAACAATGTTTTTCAAAAGAAGGTTTCATGTTAGAAATTGACATTCTAAAAGTTCATTTTCTATATTTATACTTAAGTAGAAAATTTATATTAATCCAACTTAAAAGTTAGGAGCAGATAAAGTATATAAATACGGAAAAAGAACTTAAAAGTTTTAATTAATAAATTAAACCTTACTTTGAGAAAAAAAAAACTTTGCTCTACTTATACTATTACTTAAAATATCTTTTACTTGAAAGCAACATATACAAAATTTAATACTTATCTTGATAATTTGTACGGTTTATACACTCATGTCCATAAATTAAGGATAATGAAGTTCAGGCAAAGAAAGAGACAGAAGCAAAACAAATTTGACTTATTTGTAAAGTCTATTTATTAAACAAAAGGTAAAGAGCAGAAAAGATGTTATATGTTTGACATAATTAATAAAAATTGCGATTTTTACTCCCTGGAGCAAATTTCAAAAAATAACCTATTTACAAAAAACAGTATAACATGATTAGTATGATGGTTAATATGGAGTATGTCTCCCGAACGATGCAATACAGGCCTTACAACGCCTACGCATGCTGAGTATCAAATTGTCAATCTGATCTTGGAGAATATTACACCACTCATCAAGCAATGCCCTCCGAAGTTTCGGTAGACAGGTGGGAGGGAGTTGACGGTCTGCAATTCGTCAGCCAAGCATATCCCACACATGCTCTATTGGATTCAAGTCCGGTGAGTATGCTGGCCAATCCATACAAGTGATATCCTCCGATTGAAGGCATTAGTCTACAATGTTTGCAGGATGAGGAAGGGCATTGTCATCCATAAACAGAAATTCAGCACCCATGGCGCCCCGAAACAAACGTACATGTTGTTCCAGAATGACATCCCGATAGATGTGGCCTGTCATCGTTACACTCTGAACATGCAGGTCAGTTCTGGAACCAAGAATAATTCCTCCCCAAACGAGCCATCCTGCACCACCGTAACGGTGTCGTTCAATGGTGTTCTCTTGGTGGTAACGGGTACCTGGCGCTTTCCATATGAAAGTCCGGCGAGAATCAGACTGCAAACTAAACCTGGACTCGTCGGAAAACATCACACAAGACCACTGTTGCGGTGTCCCCAATGCATGCTCTCTACTCCAGGTTAATCGCAGGCGACAGTGAGTTGCGGTAAGGGGAACACATCTGACAGGCCTACGAGCATATAGACCAATGTGCTCTAAGCGTCTGTACACGGTCTGCCTTGAAACTGTCGTACCGATAGCTGAAGAGAGCTGACGAGATGCTGATGCTGTGCTCCGTCTGTTTCTTTTGGCAGTAACTGCCAAATACCGGTCCTCATTCGGCGTTGTAACTCGGGGGCGACCTGTGCTGTAACATCTACTCACATTACCATCATCTTGGAATCGTTGCCAAAGCCTGGAGGTGACACTCTTGGCGATTCCAAGTTCCTCGGATACTTCCAGCTGGGTACGTCCACATTCCAGTCGTCTGATAATTCTACCATGTAAAAAATCATCCAAATGCTTCCTTTGAGCCATAACTATGCGGTTATTGCACTGAAAGGCTTTTAAAGCGCTTGTGAACAATTTTTCTTCTTTGCCACCATTCCTTATATACCCTTCTCTTACACTCTCGTCATTGTGATGTACTATCCGCACCATCTGGTGGTTTCCTGTAATTTGCATATTCTTCTTCAAGGTGTGTGTGATAATTCTACAGGTGAAATTTTTCTTTTAGAGTTCAATTTCTGTGTGATTCTGAATTATCCTTAATTTATGGACATGAGTGTAATTGAAGTCGTATTGCGGCTGTAGAGTCCATTATTATTGCATTCAATGCATTGTTATTGTACGGGGGCCGGGGCGCGGTGAAAAATATGACTGAAAAATTGGGTGGCAAATATTGAAAGTTTGAGAAGCATTGATGTAATGTGTTCAAGTATTTAAACGGAAATGTGTGTTTATGTATGTGTAGCTAAAAGGTTTGCTAGAATATACGGTAATTTGCTTAAGCTCTACTAAAATTTTACTTTGCTTTTTTCAATAAACAAAATCACTAAGAAAAATGAAAATACTTGCAATTTTTTTTATTAAGGTTGAACTTATAAATTTAATTTAAAGGCAATTGCGTAAAACTGCATTTTACTTTTACTTTTTTTTATTTTACATGACGTTTATTGATTTTTTTAATTATTATTACTATTATTATTATTATGCTAACTAGTTTTTGGCTGTATAAATTTTCGGATATAACGTCGATTATTTATTGTTCTTCCTTTATTTATGATATACTCCTTTTTAGTTAATTCATTTTAATTATCTTAGTTAATTAAAATTAATATAATCAACTTAATTAATTTAGCTAAGCTTCTTTTTAATTCATTTAATTTTGTAAAGTTTGTAAATATTCATATTAAAAGTATTTATTACAGTTTTTAAAAAATTTTAATGCATAAACATTTAATTCATTTATCGTTTAAGCTTTAATGAACTAAATTATTTTTTGCGCTGATGAAAAGCTATTTGGCTTATTGTATCTGAAAATTTGAATATTACTTAAATATTTAAACTGTAAGATTTAAACTATTAGGAATTTCTTAAATTATTCATTTATGCTCTGATTCCGATCTGATTTAATTTATGTTTTTGGAATAATACTAAATTATTTTATTTGAAAGATTTAAAATTAATCAAAAAATTAGCTCACCCAGCTCAGACATTGGTCTTTTATAATTAATTTGTACATAATAAGTAGCTAATTTTACTAATATTATATTACTTAAAAGGAAATATTTTACACTTTTTTTTGTCACTCTGCATTATATTTTAAATTTTGTTTTAAAATATATTCATATGAATTTAATTTTTCATCTTTAATAATCTCATGGTACTTTTTAACGGATCTAAAAACCTATAACTCAGATCAACATCGTTTTGCTTATATCTTAAAATTAATTTCGGAAAGATAGGTGTAAACTATAAATATTTATTTATTTATTTGTAAAATCGTCTCAAAAAGCGTTTTGTACAAGAAATATTTATTGAAATTAAATAATAATAAAAACGATAATCTCATAGAAATCGTAACAAGCTCGTCTTATTTCCATTATCCTTAGTGACCAAGAAATTAAATGTTTTCTTGCAGTTTTCTTCTTATGTAATTTTTTTAAACTTTTTAAGTACAAATATTTTTTCAAAAAATTTTGAGTTAATTAAAAAAATTTATGTTCTTTGAAACATTTTCGAAATTGGACGACAAAAAGAGAAAAATCCTCTGAAGCAATCCTCGCATTCAAAACTTGTTTAAATTGAAAGGATTGTGAAACATTTTATATTCTGAGCATTTATTCTGAGTACAAATAAATTTTTCTTTCTAAAAAAATAGAAAAAAATACTTATAATTTATGTGGATAATATGGTTTTTCAAGCCTATTTCAAGAAAAAAAAAAGATAAATTATTAGAATTAAACAACATTCAAATTCATATTCGGGTAAACATTTCGTTCGTTAATTCGAGGTTATTCGTTATATCGGGGCTTAAGCAAAATACAAATTTTTGCACTTATCTTTAAAAATTCTATAATAAGCATCTACACAAAAAACATCCATAGTTAGATAGCCCACTCTTTTTATTCAACAGCTAAAAATACTATTAGTGAACTATTCCCTCCAGTTAGTTGAAAATTTTAAAATACTGACTACGATAGATGTTTGATAAAAATTTTTTAATACCTGACTCGAAAAAGTTATTTTTAGACTTTATACAGAGAAGAAAATATTGCCTCATTTACATCCTGCTGCATAAAGTATGTTCTAATGTAAATGTCTTTTTCTGCTCAGGATAAAAAAAAAAATGTCATTTAAAAAAGAAATCCATTTTTTTCCTGATATTAACAAATACAAAAAAATTTTTAGCAGTTGAAAAAAATCATTAAATCGGTGTTTATTATTCGTTAAATTATGCTTTTTGCCTTCATTTTAATCGGGGAAAGTGAAAAATTCGTTAAATAAAATTCGTTATTCGGTTGTATTTCAATTTTTTTTATCAGTTAGAAAAATCTGGATTCTTATTTAGTCTTTTTCTTTCTAAAAGCAACATGTATCCGCAGAAGATAAATGGTTATGTTTGAGAACTCATAACCAACATTGTTTTTGTCGAGTTATGTGTTCAGCCCTGGTTTGAGACCCTCCCTCCGTATAGAGGCTCGTTGCGATGCACGTTAAATTTGCCGATGCTCTGTGTCAGGGGTACTCAACCTTTTTTTCTCTGACGTGCCGCAAACATATGTTAGCGATTTCACGCGGGCGGCAACATGAGGATTAATGGAGGAGGGGGGGGGGAGATTAATGTTGTAAAACCAAAATAACATAGAAAATTTAAAGCGTAGAAATTGATCAAAATATTAAAACTCCTATTTTGCTTTTCTTTAATTATTATTTTTTATATTTTTTAATTTTTGTTATTGATTTTTTCTAAATTGGAAGCATTTAAGAGTCCCTCTTTCACAATTTCTGCATCAGTAAACGGTTTCATACGAGTATCAATGATATAACAAATTTCATAGGGTGCCTTTGTTGTCGCTGCGATATTATCACTGACAAAATATTTTTTTGCTGTTGTAAAGATTATTCAAGAAAACCTATTTATCATCTCTTGAAAGAGATCTTCGCAGAAAAGTGTCATTGAACGATTTCTGTTTATTGGTATTTTTTAAATACATTTCGTGACAAATCAAACAATTACTGAACCATGCTTGTTTTTCACTACAAAATAGTCAACTTCCCAATCGTCTTGAAACAATCTATTTCCTTCGAATATTTTTCGCTTGCAAGATATGAAAAATAGATAAAAATTAGTTCTACTCATAAAATGGTTGCTACTCCACTGTTGTCAATTGTCATTACTCAGGGGGAAAAAATATTAATTCGCACCCATACTACATTGACAGCAAAAAGCAAAATTGATATATTTGATTTTTTAACAAAGAATTTCCCACCAAATTTTCATAAATAAATGAAATTTTGAGAGCAATGGGCTATGACCGGGCCACTTAAAGAGACCCGGTGGGCCGCAGGTTGGGTACCGCTGCTCTAAGCCCTAAGCTGCGTGATGTGGAAGTTTAGAAAATGGGATACCACACAGCTCAGATATTCTTGTCACTTGATAATTGCTCAAAATTACGAGGTCTGTCGTCAGTATCCCTTGGGTTTTCTCTTAGTGCGACGTAAATAAACAAATCTGAACAAAATTGTTTACTTATGCATTATCTATGCTTAAGCATAGATAATTCATACAAATAAAATCTGCTTTTCTTGATAATGCAATTTTAAAAAAAACTTCAATGTTTACAAGGTTTTGAAAAAAATATTATGAGAATATTTACATAAAATTTAAAACTATTATATTTTTATAAAAATTTTAAACCAGTACTGAAATATATGAAGGATACTATTACATTTCTATTAGGCGAGTTTCTACGAGTGGTGATTGTAAAAATTTCATAGTTCTTAAGAGTTTCTTTTAAAAATCGAAATCTTGAAACTCTGCCAATCTTTTTTAACACATTTCGAGAATTTTGTATCAGAAACAGAATAAAATTTAATATTTTTAAAAATTTTATTCTTCAATTTTAGAATATTGCTCAAATGATTGTTTAGAACAAGAATGCTAATTTAACAATATTACAAATGAAAAATTCCTTTCCACAATCAAATTAATGCTGATTTCTGAATTTAGTACCCCTGTAAGTATGTATCGAAAATTGGAAGAAAAATTAACTGTGCCAGGCATGTATGAAAAATTTATTTCATTTATATCTCCGATTTTTCTGTAAAAGGAAATGCATAAATTGATATAAACGTCAGTTAAAAAAACATGCTTTCAATTTTATTTCTAAGAACTTCGGTACAAAGAAAGCGTGGCACCATAAAAGAGTGTGAAGGACGTGATGAAAATGTATACACAGACAGAGAATGCATGCAAATCTAAAGGATTCTATTTAAAAGAGGATAATTTTAGTGATGGGATGAAAGTTCAGGAGGATCAGTAGGAAGTAGGCTCAAATATAAAAGTTAAAAAAAAAAAATGGAGAATTTAATTTTTATAAAAAAGAGCATTACGCATTCAATTAAGATGGAAAAAGAAAGAACCTTGTGTTTATTTTAAGAAAAAAAATCCTAAATATTCATAAACATTCCTTATTTTTCTTATCCTGGTTTAGATAAATAAAATATTTTAAATAGATAAATTTGATTTTCACAAAATATTCCAATGGATTCCATAATTTTTTCTAAGTATTTAGAATAAAAATAACTAATGTGATTAAAGAATCCTGAGGATGTAATAAAATAATTAATAAAATGATAGCTAAAATAAATTTCGAAATATTTATATTCACAAGAAATCATAGTTAAACTCACTCTAATTATCATACTTCAATCGATACCGTATTGGCTATGCATTATCAAATAATCCAAAAAACTTTGGACTATATCAGTGCTCCTCAAACTTTCAATATTAGCGACCCAATTTTCAATCATAATTTTCATCGTCCCCATCCCTTCCTTTACAATAATGTATTGAATGCAATAGTAATGCACTTTGACCCTAAAGCAACTTTAAAACTTTAATTATAAAACGTGTAAATAATAAAGATAACTACTAAATTTGGCATATCACTATTTTCATACATATATTAATATCAGTTAATTAATAATTTTTTGTTTACCATTTTTCGATATGCTTACGCACCACAGTTTGAGAAACGGTGGACTATATTGCTATTTACATAACATTTTTAAAAAACTTCTGGAGACTGGTTTTCTGTTTTTAAAAAGTCCTCCTACAGTAACGTGTTTATTTATTCAAGACTTTGATCATATTACTAAATTATATTTATAAAAAAGACGAATTAATTTACAAGCATATATTTACAGTTTTGACATAATTTCAAAATAAAAATATAGATGTGTATAAAACGTATCCATTCAATATATATCGGTAAGAAAAGAACAAATCCTAATATACATGAAATCTTAAATACATACTTTGTTCCTTCCTTCTTTTCTCCCATTTTCTTCGATATTTGTGATGGTTCATCTGAAGAATAATTTTTACATAAAAATCTTGTTACTACTGATTAAAATTTTAAAAAAAATTTAACCAATTATTTAAGTTTAGTTTGATTTTATTTTTCTTCTTCGCAAGCTGAATTATTTAAGAAAACTAAATTAATTTCTAACAAATGAAACTCATTTCAAGTCTAACTTTAATAATAAAAATCAGTAACAAAAAAGTAATACTTATATTTTAATGCAACACATAATTAAATAAAATTTTATTTTCCCTTAAATGTGTATATATCGTAATTCTAAATATGATACAAGCATTTAGAAAATTCTATAGCGAGCATTCAGTAACTCTCTTTTCTGCATTATCCTCATATCATACATCTTAATTAAATGATGAAGTTGCGAGTTGAATATAGTTATGGGAATAATCATTTAAATTTTGCAATTAAAACCTCTCTGCTATAGTTATATTAATTTAAGTCATATTATTAGTTTAACTTAGGGCCCATCCTAGCAGATGTGCACAACGTGCACCGCACGCTAAAACAAGGGACGACCGCACGTAGTTCTATCAATCAAGCAAAATTTGTTACGAATTTCACAAAATAAAATTTATATTTAATCGAATAAATATGCTGAATTTTAAATAGTTAATGAAAGATCAAAATAAGTCATGATTTCCCGATAGCATAATATAATTTAAGAAAAATAGAATGTTAGTGCACAGTGTATTGGTCACTGTGTCTACTTTTTGCACACATTTTCATTTGATAACATAATTCGCGACAGAGCCGGATACCGCAATAAAAAAAGTTTTTCTTGCTTATCAGCAGCACTAACTATGCATTGTAGATCAATGGCAAAAAAGGCATCTCAAAAAAGATTTTTGCAAAAGTTACTTTTTGAAAATTTTCGATATGGTTAATATTACCCAAGACACATGAGTGCTTAAATTTAATATACTACATTTGAGGAAGTTAAATGTTTTCAATTTAATAATAGCCTTAAAATTTAAAAAACCAAAATAGAGGAACGAAACGATTTTTTGTGTCTTTGCATGTTTATAAATGCTTTAATTTTACTCTTATACAGGTAGATGAGTTTATAACGCCAATCTTAAGTATTAGTCAAAATATGAAAAACTATTAAGAAGGGCGGCACTATAGGTGTTTGCACGCGGGGGGCCGACACCCAAAAATCGATCCTGGTTCAACTGGCTATACAACACAGGTTAGACTTACATACATTCAAAGTTTCTATCTTAAAATTTTCTGATCCACCATAAATAAACGACATTAAAAGTATACTACATTCACTAATCTATTAAAAAGAAAACAAATTACTGCTAAGTATTTAAAAAATCATTTTTTGAGAAAAAAAAATTTAGTTGAATAATCATTTTACCTATATTATTTTACTTTTTCAAACAAAAATTAATTTTACCTCACAAAAAAAAATATTCGAAAACGCAATCAAATTTATTTAAATTTAAAATTTTCACTTAATGCCAATGCGTTCTAACATGGGCGAAAAAATTTTCAGGGGTGGGGAGGGGTAAACTCATATCTAAAAATTAATTTACATTTCCTTACATATTTTCAAGATGAAAAGGAAGTTTGTATGTGTGGAATACAGAACTTAAAAAAAAATTTTTTTTTTTTAAAAAGTACAGAAATAAAATTTTTATTTTATTTGAAGTGATTTGATTAAAGTTTCAAAATACAGAAATTCTTAAGGGGGTGGGGAAGTGAGTTACATCTCCCTTATTACCCCGTCTCTATGTCTCTGCGTTTGAAACATTTTTGTAAAAGATAAAAAAGAAAGAAAAGGAAAAAGTGAGAGGAAAAGAGGTTTGCAGTCTTTTTTTTTTTAAAGAGAAAAAATAAAACTAAATAAATAAAAATTGATTATAGCTACACATAATCAAGCCTTTTCCCCCCCTTGTTTTTTTCTTTCCAACATTGAATCGATGCGTGGGATGTTTTGACTAATGAATGCTCCATTCCAGCACGTGAAAATCAACTTAAATACTCCTCAAATTTTTTACTCCCTTTTCCCCATCAGAACGAGCAGCAAATTTAGATGCAGTTATCTTAATTATGAGCCATAATGAAGTAGAAAAATTAGTTCTAGATGCTAAATTCATAAATTTTATTTTCATTTTTCTCAATAAAAACAATCGGAGACTCCACCAAGAGGATTCCGACCTATAAATAATATTCTCTAGCTGTTATTCAGTCCCTCTAAAAAAGGTGTCTGAGACTAAAGGCGGCAGGTTTGGAGCGAGCGGCAAGAAAGAGATCAAAGCGTACCGCCGACCGCAGAATCTGTCATCAATCAGTCGGTGATAGACATTGATGGTAGCACTTTGAGAAAATACAGGAATCCTTCTTTTGAATTGAACGGTTAGTTTGTTATAGTCTACTTGTTCTTCGGAGCCTCCCCGGAGAAAAATCAAAGAATTTTCACCCTCCCCATTCCTATTAACTTATTTCTATACATTTTTATATCAGCGGCACTAGCAGATCGACATGCGTCGTCATAACCACTTATAAAGTTTCAACAATATCTTCGCGAATGACTAAGAACTAGATTTTTTTTTCTATCCTTATCTTTCGCTCTCTTTTTCTTTATAATTTGGACCTCCCAGGGTTAGCATGGTTATCAATCGAGTTCATTTTTTTATTTTATTTTCGATTATTTCTTTTGCTTAATTATTTTTTTTTGTTCTCTTTTGACATTTTGTCTCCTCGTACCATTTGAAGAAGAGGAGATAGTTGTTAAATAAAGATTATTAGTGCAGTAACACCGAACTTGTATATTCAGCCGTTGAAAGGTGTTACGTAACGTAGTAATAATGGTTTAATTGCTTGGGATTTGTAAAGAAATTACCGAAGGGATAAAAATATTTTGGTTTGATTTGAATTCCAAGGATGTGAATGACAAAGAAATGATAATGCTTGCAAATATTTTAATGCCTTAGAGCAGTGGCGCACACAAGGGGGGTGTCCTGGGGGTCCAGACCTCCCCCCCAAGTCCTTGAGTTTTTTTCGATTGATGATAATCCTACATATATATAACGTAAAATTTAATTAAGTACTTGTAATTAACAATTTATTTTATTAATTAATGCTAATTAATAATTCAATAATTTATTTATATATATATATATATATATATATATATATTTTGTTCTGTTTTTTTGTTAACAAAATCAGAAGAATCAATTGGTGTTGTCTTGAGGTATGATACGAGTTGGGGGGACTCTCGACTATGGACTCTCCCCTTGAAAAGTTTTTGTGTGCGCTACTAGAGTTCTTTTCGATGTAAAGATCAAACTTTTGTGCAATGTAAATTTTCAATATACGGCGCAATATGGCACGTAAAGCATAAATGGAGAAAATTTTGTGCATCATTTTAAATGTGTGGATTGTTGGAATAATATTATGTTGAAATAGAAGTCTTCTGTACTTTGAAAAAATATTTTTCAAGATAGTTTTGTTTAAACTAGAGGAATTGAACATATTGCAAACTACAACAATAACATTAATGTTTATTTTTTTTTTCCAAATGGGCTGCATTTTGGCATACAAGCGTTTGCAGATATAACAAGTCCTCCAAGTGTGAGAGGCTTTTTAGTGATTTTACCATATAATTGTGGCTCTAGCTACCAAATTTTTACATTAAGTCACAGCCAGTAGCGCACACAAAATTTTTTCAAGGGGGAAGTCAATGGTCGAAAGTCCCCCAACTCGTATCATACCTGAAGACAACACCAACTGATTCTTCTGATTTTGTTAACAAAAAACAGTAAAAAAAATAAATTATTGAATTAATAATTAGCATTAATAATAAAATAAATTGTTAATTACAAGTACTTAATTAAATGTTACGTTATATATATATATATATATATATATATATAGGATTATCATCAATCGAAAAAAACTCAAGGACTTTGGGGGGGGGTGTCCGGATCCCCCTTGCGTGCTCCACTGGCACTGGTCATGGATTTCTGAGAGACAGGACTGCTAGCCTCTACGATTGATGAAGTATGGTGGGTAGATTTGAAGTAATTTGGAATGATTTGTCTGCAATGCGCGAAACGGAGAATTTTTGGGCCCCCCTATAAAGTCAGTTTTGGGCCCCCTAGAACCTCCCCCCGTAATGCGGAGGTTGCGGGGGTGTACGTTACCCCCTGCTTCCTGTATCTGTCATCCAAGCCAGTTGATTCGATGTCTAAGCGAGTTAGAGCCATTTTAGATGTCTGTGGCCGCGAATGTATGTACTAATTTCGAACCAGATACCCATTATTTCCTATAAATTTAATCATGTTTTTCTTTCTACTATGCTGTATGTGAGTAAATTAGTAAAGTTTTGTTATTTACTCCCCCGCCCCTTTCCCTGGTGTAATTCCAGAGCAGAGCTAAAATTTCTTGTTCTTTTTTTTTTTTTTTTTTTTAAACCTGATAATTTTTAACCCATTCAGAACCAGGTGACTTTACCTGTAAGACTAACTCCATTTAAAAAATCATATAAAATCATTACTGTAATAAAATATGCCGGAATTTATAGTTTATAAACATTCCTTATTCTATACGTTTTAAATTAAGATCACATCGGTATGATCACAGGCCCCAGAATATGGAAAACACAATGTCACATATGATACCTAATTCCCTAAAGTGATCATATATATGTGATCATCGTCCTGAAAGGGCTAAAGGCTGTTTTTAAGCATTATATTTAGCTGTCTAGAAGTATTTTTTTAAATTGTATTTAAAAAAAGGAAAATTTATTTCAGCAAGGGTTTATATCGTTTGCTTCAAATGTAAATAAAGTGGCCGTGGTAGCCTAGTGGTCAAGGTATCGGATCGTGGCTGGCTTGTCACAAGTTCAAGCCCAGTACCCCTAAAAAACCCGCAGTGTAGGGGAGCGATACACGTTAAATCTGTCGAGAGCTCAAACGTCCTCCCATTGGTGTGGTGTGGTAGTTAGGAGAAGACATGCCAGTTCAAGTGTCTTCCTCGTCACTTGCCCATGGCTCAAAATTACGAGGTCCGTCGCCAAAAGCCCTCGTGTAGCTGAAAAGTGCGACGTTAATATTCACTCATTCACTCACTCAAGTGTAAATAAAAATCGTGTGAATAAATTCACGTCAATTTGAAACTGGTTTTTCTCACGAAGTAATTAGAAATATCTGCATTTTACTTTTTCACTCAAATGACGCAAAAGTTTCAATTCATAATAATGAATTTTCCACGAATTAGTATATAACAGATGCGTAATAAAAGGAAGAGCATTGGGCAAGGGTGTTTGTTGGAACCACCGATCTACCGGTCCACTGCTACTCCGAGCATGCATTAAACGACCGGGAAGAAAAGGAATCCCTTTTGGGACGATCCGTTAAGGGCTTTTGTTCTTGTCCTTATGAAACTTTTATAATGTATAACAAAAATACCTGTCACATTTCAGTTATTTTTAAACTCCTTTCACTAAATTTAAATTTTTATATATCAGTCCCTTTGGATACATTCCGCCAATAGTCCCCAAGTAGTTCTATTTGCGAAGTTAATTATATATTATATATATATATATATATATTAGATGTTGACGGATTTAGTAAAGATTACGACGAATTTAGTAAAGGATTTTTCACAGTGTGGCCGGTGTTGGTTTTTACGTATAAAGGTTACTATTTATGATGGTTGATGATACCTTTTCATTTTTATGGAGGAGGCAGTCTTGGAAAAGTTTATTCTTCTTTATTAAACCCTTAACATGAAGACACGTAGATGGACGTACTCACAAATAGACATACACACACAACACAATGCACAAACTCTAGCTGCAGCACACTACATGATGACAAAAGAGAAGAGAGCGCGTAACCGTCTGCTCCGAGTTTTTATATTGGCGGTGAAGGTCGTACGACTCTTTTCTAATAGGAGTCGTGGTTGCATGGAAACGCGCACGAGCAATTAGATTAAGATTACGATTATAACAGTCTGGTGTGAAAGAACTAGGAAATAATTTAACGGGGTAAAGTTAAAGAGAGTTAGAAGTCATTATATATATATATATATATATATATATATATAAGCAGTTATTCAATCTACAATTTCTGTCTGTCTGTCTCTCTTTTTTTTCAATAATGAAACTGATCAGTTTGAAACAAGTTCACTAATAGTCTTTTAAGATACTACACGCTAAAAATCGTTCAAAATATTCTGGAATACACATTTCTTAATTTTGCTTTACATAAAATGATATTTTTTTCATCAAAAACTCTTGGTATCGTGTACTCGATATCTCACAGTTTCAATTTTCTTTTTCTACTTTTTCAACACAGAAATTATAATGAACTACATATCTTTATACAAAACTTTACACTTTAAGGGAAAATTTATAATGACATTTTATAGTTAATGTCACATACTTTCATTTAATACAATTAGCTACATTAAGTAAGAATTTTAATTTTGATATTGAACTGTGATGAAATGTGAAAGCTTTCTGAAAGTATTACAACATTCCAAGCCTTTTTTTTTTCAAACATCACTTTTCTCTACGTATAAATAGAACTGAATGTGTCCAATTCAATATTATGTGACTCCAACAATTCTCGTTAAGATTCACGCCACTTTTTACCATTGCAGATGTTCAATACCAATAAAAAATACATTTTTTTTAAGCATACAAATCACCAAAACAAAAACTTATTCATCTTAAACTAGTGGTTCCAGCCCTGACTGAGGTCAACTAGATTTCTAGAAAAACGAGAAAAGAAAGGAAAAAAAAAACACACAATACAAGTATAAATATATATATGATAGCACGACGAAGTGACGACGGTTCTTCGATTTATGCCAAGAGGCCTATTTTTTTTAAATATTTTTATCTGTATGCCAAACGCGCATTTCAACACGGCCCAGCTTCCCCGCAGAGCAACCGTCACTAGAAGCTTAAATTAAAGTCCCCCTTATAACTTTGATTTATGAGACCGAGTCTTGCTTTTGTAGGGAAGCGCATTTATTAATTCCTTTTTCTCGCTGTCAGCTCCACGCATCGTGTTGGGCTATCTGTCAAGACACTGCGCTTTCTCTTAGCAGTGTTACATTCAGGAATTCTTTGGACGTTTCTAATGGATTCCGTTGAAAATACACCTGAAGAGTTTTGTAAAAAAGAACTAATAAAAATATGTTGTGAACTTTGTTAAATATATTTGCTTTTTCTAAAGTGGACGCTTGAGAAACTTATAAAAATAAAAATGTGATGCTTTTATTGAGTATTTTGATGTACATTAAATATATATTTCGAGTTGTTCATAACATTGAAAGCTTTAAGGTATCCGACTGGTTGCGAGAACTTTTTTTTAAAAAAATGGATATAGGGAATTTTGTTACTTTTAGATTTGCTTATATATAGTACATTTTAAGAAAAATATGCTGAA